>JAACNH010000829.1:0-90835 GCA_019447015.1 Hymenochirus boettgeri | reverse complement strand
CAACAGATATACCATGACCTGGATGAATGAGAACCTTCACAAGCATAGTAAGAGTGTCCTTTAATTAGGATGTTTGCTAAATGCATTATGCACAGACACTCGTGGCAACCTACTATCTATTCCTTTAACAGCTACACCATTATTTGAAGACAATGGCCCATTATACTTCAGATGGTTACACAAGAACCTTTAATGAACAAGGAGATTATGAAACTCATTACGGATTTTTTAGACACTATAAATTAAATTATTTGCATTCATTAACAGTGGATATTGGCACTTTGAGACTGTGGGATCCATCAGATCAAAAAAGAAACCTCACCCCTGGTGTAACGATATCCAATTTAAAAGACAGTAATGTAAGTGGACTTAGTTGACTTAATAACACAATGGCTATATTTATATTGATGTCTAATAATTTCACATCTATTTTTAGGCCTCATAATATATAAGCATTTTATCTCACAAGTTTGGGATCATGTTCCATCAATGTTAGCTACACAATTAGCCCTTTCTAGACTGCAGTGAATTTTTTTTTATCAAGACATTGAATCTGGACAAAAAGTTCTGCTAATTGATACATGGCCAAGTGTAACTTGGGGCTCACACTAAGGCTTTATTAGCTGCTGAGTTCTTGTTTGGACTTCATCTAGTTTGGGTGGCTGTAAGACCTCCCCTCTAAAGATATATGAACACCCAGGGTTTCAAGGAAATTCCCCAGGTTTTGACATTTAATTAATACCCAGTGAAACCACAAAAATTTATGTTGAAACCCCAATTTTTTATTTTGCAAAATATATACTGTAAGTACCAAACCATTGTGTGTTAGCTCGGGAGGGTTAGTAAAATGATATACTTTTAGAAAGATAAAATACATGAGGTTGCAGGTTCAAATCCCCAGACGTATTTATAAAACTGTAATTTTCTTTCTGCCAGTCATGCTTGCTAGTCAGTAAACTGCATATCTTAATTTTCTTTCTGTATGAAAAGCAAAGGAATATGTAGACGTGGGTTAAAGAACATTTTTTTTAAAGGATGACTACATTTTAAGAATTTGGTTTTTAAAAACAAAAAGTACCTGGGAAAGGGAAATAGGATTGATTATTCCTACCTCCCAATATGTTCCAGGTTAGTGTCCTGGGCTTTCCTGTATTAAATAGTGCTGAAACACTAAGAATATTTCTGTGAGCATTTCTCCTCACAGAAATGATATTGGGTGGTAGGTATTACCCCAATCTCCCCGATCCAGTTATCTGGGTCATTCCTTCTGTCAAATAGAGCATAAATGCTTTCCTGAATTTTTATATGGTGGTAGATGGGACAAATAGTACAGACTGTGCTGTGAATGCTTTATTTTCAATTCTTGCACCATAACCTGTTTCGGGTATCAGGTAACCTTTCTCAAGGGTACCCGATACCTTTGCATGGTATCAGTGAAACTGGGTCAAATACTTTTTCACAGGTTGCATCAAGTTGCATCAAAACCAAACCTCCCATCCCCTTGCTCCTCCCCATAGTACTATACCTTAAAGTAGAGGCTTTTTACTATGGACATATATTTTGAGATTTTACTATGGACATATATTTTGAGATTTTGGATTCACTAGTTACAAAAGACTTTTACCTTGAAGCTTGGATTCTTTTTGGTAGCTCCACCTTACCCATCCAAAGACTATGGACTAGATTAAAGGATGGTACTATGGGGATGGGAGGTTTGGTTTTGATGCAACTTCATGCAACCTGTTGAAAAGTATTTGAGCCAGTTTCACTGTTACAATGCAAAGGTATCAGGAACTTATAAGAAGGGATACCTGATACCCGAAACAGGTTGTGGTGCAAGGATTGGAAATAAAGCATTCACAGCTCAGTCTGTACTATTAGTCTCATTCTACCACCATTTGCTTACAAAATATAAAATCCAGAGTTGCCAGTGGAGACCCACGGTAGAATCCTTGAGACCAAGCCTAGAGCTACCGGCAGCAGTGGACAAACCTACAAATTGATCTAGGATTTTCGGATTTTCCACCAAATTCTAATGATCGTACATCTGATGATACAATAACAACTCAGTAATAGATTGAGATTCCTTTTTATTCTTTAGATCCCTAGATCTATATGTTCAGACGACTGTCTCCATGGCTTTAGAAAGGCCCTGAAACCTGGAACCAAGCCTTGCTGTTATGACTGTGTGCCATGTTCAGAAGGGGAGATCTCCAATAGAACCGGTACAAATTAAAGGAGTATTTTAAGAGATAGAGGTAGTTTAAATAAAAAAAAAATATAAAAATGAATTTCTAGCCATTCTATGTTATACGATCATGTCAGTGTCTCACTGGGTAACAGGGCTGATGGCTCATTAGAGGTTTATACTAATTAAATGATTCTGGACTGTGCACTGAGCTGATAGAATTATTAGTCCACCCCTATCCCAACAAAAAAGCTTAGCAATTATACTGTAAATCATATTATATGAATTGCTGATAACTGGAATTATGGGAATTGCTGATAACTGGAATTATGGGAATTGATGATTATTGGAATTATGGGAATTGCTAAATACTGATTATTGGAATTATGTGAATTCATGATTATTGGTAATTGTATTCCATCAAAATGATTGATCCGAATGAAGACCTTTGCTGTTGGTCATGGATTGGTTTTTTGCAAAGGACATTTACTGATGTTATTGAGCTGTCATTAGAAAAATCCCACAATTATTGGAATCCCTGTCTTAAACCATATTACATTGGATGCACCATGAATACTAAAAAAAAAATCCCTGTTTTAAACAGATCTTTGACTTGGCTGTATTCAAGCCTCAAAAAAATAGACACATCTGGTATTTGGAGGACATCTGACATCCTACAATAGATGCACTTATACATAAATATATAGAGAGTATATTTTGGGTTCAGGTCTTGGGAATGATTGGGAAGGGATACCAGGCATTGTCCTACACTTTGGAAAACCCAGGGCACCTGCACTAGCATATGGGATGATAATGGGTCTGAGGATATCATTCCGGTGCCTAACATCAGTAAGAGTACTATAAGCAACAATGTGGATGTCTGTGAGCATGTGGTACTGCTGAGTTTTTACCCTTCTGCAGACCTGCTCAGCTCTCGTCATGTTATTGCCGGTCTCTTTATGTCATCCCCAATACTCTTTGATTGGAGACATGGCATCCATTATGCATTGGCACAAATTGACGTTTCATGCTTGCACAACCAGAGCACATACTGTACCCCTAAAGCTACAGTACAGTATCAGTAGTGAAAAAGACACCAGCCACCTGCTAGACTGTAGAATTATCATCCAGAAAAGAAAAACAGTCTTTCCACTTAATTCTCAAATTTCAGCTATTTCATTATTAAGTTAATATAAAAATACAACAGACAAATTTATCTAAACATTTGGGATGAAAATAAGAGTTGTAGCTGTAAAATCCATACCTGTGTTGCTATTCACTGTAATAATGATAATAGAAACTATAAGCAATATATAGTAGATAAAGATTGAATGAAGACAGGACAGCGCGGTAGTGGACGAGAGGAGAATAAAGACAGGACATCATGGTAGTGGACGAGAGGAGAATGAAGACAGGACAGCGCGGAAGTGGACGAGAGGAGAATGAAGACAGGACAGCGTGGTAGTGGACAGGAGGAGAATGAAGACAGGACATCATGGTAGTGGGACTAGAGGAGAATAAAGACAGGACAGCGCGGAAGTGGACGAGAGGAGAATGAAGACATGATAGCGTGGTAGTGGACAGGAGGAGAATGAAGACAGGACAGCGCGGTAGTGGACAGGAGGAGAAGGAAGACAGGACATCATGGTAGTGGACGAGAGGAGAATGAAGACAGGACATCATGGTAGTGGACGAGAGGAGAATGAAGACATGACAGCGTGGTAGTGTTAATATAAAAATACAACAGAAAAATGTATCTAAACATTTGGGATGAAAATAAGAGTTGTAGCTGTAAAATCCATACCTGTGTTGCTATTCACTGTAATAATGATAATAGAAACTATAAGAAATATATAGTAGATAAAGACTGGTTGCAATTTTTTGGAAAATTAACAAACGTTTCCAGAAACTAAAGCATGCACGCACATCGGAATCAGCCAAAGTTAGCTGGAAAAGGTGCGAACCAAGGAGACCGAAGACAGGACAGTGCGGTAGTGGATAATAGGAGAATGAAGACAGGACAGCGTGCTAGTGGACGAGAGTAGAATGAAGACAGGACAGCGCGGTAGTGGATGAGAGTAGAATAAAGACAGGACAGCGTGGTAGTGGAATTTTTTAATTCTACTCTCGTCCACTACCGCGCTTCCGTCTTTCATTCCTCCTCTCTCCACTACCCCGCGCTGGTCCTGTCTTCATTCTCCTCCTGTCCACATACCCCCGCGCTGTCCCTGTCTTCATTTCCCTCTCATCCACTACCCGAAGACAGGACATCATGGTAGTGGACGAGAGGAGAATAAAGACAGGACAGCGCGGAAGTGGACGAGAGGAGAATGAAGACATGATAGCGTGGTAGTGGACAGGAGGAGAATGAAGACAGGACAGCGCGGTAGTGGACAGGAGGAGAATGAAGACAGGACATCATGGTAGTGGACGAGAGGAGTGAAAATCCAATCTTTATTCTGATTTCTTATACAAGAATCAGTTTATGGAGCTACTGAACCCCTTCTCTCAAGTGATAGAGACACATTTCCTATATTTTCTATCTCGTACAGTAACAAAGTGAATATCCATATCTGTTGTATTCAATTAGATCAACTGGACTTGAAATGTAGTTCTTGAAGACGTTGCGCTAGTCATCCGATGGCTTTCTCAATTCAGAATGACTTGTAACAAGAATCTTTGGCAATTATGTACTTATTTCGATTCTTGTACCAGTCTCTGATTGAGACAAGCCAGTCCGAGACTAGCGAAACGCCTTCAAGAACTACATTTCACGTCCAGTTGATCCTAATTAAATCAACCGATATACCATGACCTGGATGAATGAGAAACCTTCCATATAAATCCAATCTTTATTAGATTATACAGATCAGTTATGAGCTACTGACCCTCTCTCTCAGTGGATAGAGACACATTCCCATATTTCTAATCAGACAGTAACAAAGTGATAAATCCATCCTTTATTATATTATACAGATCAGTTTATGGAGCTACTGACCCCTTCTCTCATGATAGAGACCCATTCCCATATTTCTATCGTACAGTACAAATTATAAATTCAATCTTTATTTTATTATATTATACAGTCAGTTATGAGCTACTGAAACGCTTCTCTCCGTGATAGGACACATTCCTATTCTATCAGACAGTAAAGTGGATAATCCATCTTTATAGTTTTAAAAAAAAACTTTAAACATATCAGTTTATGGAGGGCTACTGATCCTTCTCTCCAGTGATAGAGACACATTCCCATATTTCTATCGGACAGTACAAGTGATAAAATCCCATCTTTATTTATTATACAGATCAGTTATGGAACTACTGACCCTTCATCCTCAGTGATAGAGACACATTATTCCCCATTTTCTTCGACAGTACAAGTGATAAATCCCATCTTGTATTACTATTATAACAGATCAGCTATGAGCTTACTGACCATTCTCTCAGTGATAGAGACACATTTCCCTAGTTCTATCAGACAGACATAGTGATAAATCCAATATTTATTAGATTATACAGATCAGCTATGGAGCTACTGACCCTTCTCTCAGTGATAGAGACCACATTCCATATTTATCGGACGTACAGAAGTGATAAATTCAATCTTTATTATTGTATAAGACGGTTATGGGAGCTCCTGACCCCTTCTCTCAGTGAGGAGACACATGCCCACTATTCTCATCGGACAGTACAAAGTGATAACTCCAATCTTCTATATATACAAGACCAGCTATGGCGCTACTGAATTATTCTCAGTGATAGAGACAAATCCCATATTTCCTATCGGACAGTACAAAGTGATAAATCCAATCTTTCATTAATTATATACAGATCAGTATGGAGCTACTGATCATTTCTCAGTGTATAGAGGACACATTCTATGTTCTATCAAGACACGACAGTACAAAGTGATAAATCCAATTCTTTAATTATATTATACAGTCACTTATGGACTTACTGACCCTTACTGTCGTGATAGACTACACATCCATATTCTAATCGCGACAGTACAAAGCCCATAATATAATCTTTCATTATATTAAACTACCGATCGTTATGAGCTACTGACCCTTCTCTCAGTGATAGGACACATTCCGCATATTTCTACGGACGATCAAGTGATAAATCCATCATTATTATATTATACAGATAAGTTATGAGCGACTGACCTTCTCGCGTGATAGAGAACATTCCCATATTTTCTATCGACAGTACAAAGTGATAATCCACATCTTTCTTATATTATACAGATCGCTATGGAGCTACTGTATTCACCTTACTCTCAGTGATAGAGACACATTCCCATATTTCTATCGGACAGTACAACATTAATCATCTTTATTATATTAACAATCACTATGAGCTACTGACCCTCTTCTCTCCGTGATAGAGAACATCCTTCATATTTCTTCGGACAGACAACAAGTTATAAATCCAATCTATTAATTTATACGATTCAGCTATGGGATTACTGGACCCTTTCTCTTCAGTGAATAGACAAATTCATACTTTCTATCAGGACAGTACAAGTGACAATCCAATCTTTATATATTATCCAGATCAGTTATGGAGCTTACCTACCTTCTCCCTCAGTGATAGAGACACATTCCATATTTCTATCATACAGTACAAAGTATAATCAATCTTTATTATATGTATACAGATCAGCTATGGAGTACGCCCTTCTCTCTGTGAGAGAGACACATTTCCCATCTTTCTAATCAACAAGTATAGTGAATAAACCAATCTTATTATATATAAGATCAGGCTATGGAGTACTGATCATTACTCTCATGATAGAGACACATTCCCATATTCTATCAGACAGTACAAGTGATAAATCCAATCTGTATATATATACTCAGATCAGCTTGAGCGTATGACGCCTTCTGTCAGTGATAGATAACATCCCAATTTCTACTGGACAGTACAAAGCCATAAATTAATCTTTATTATATTATACAGATATCAGTTAGTGAAGCTACTGACCCTCTCTCACGTGATAGAGACCCACTTCCCCATATTCTAATCGGACAGTACAAAGTGATAAACCAATTACCTTTTGCATTTAAGTAAAATTAATAAATATTTTGGTGGACCTGGGTTGGGGATTAGTCACATCTGAGGTATTAGTGGAGAGAGAGAGAACAAATTTATAACACACTAATCTGTACTGAGGTGCAATCTGTCGTTTGACTTCTTTCTACTGAAAATGAATTCGTAAAGTTTTTTGAAAGTTCAGGCAGAATAAAAAGCTTTTTGAGGAATCCAAACCTGCTACAGTTGTTAATTATGTGTGGCACGTCATCAAAAAAATATGTTCTCTACTTATCATACAATTGTACTATATGACAACTGTCTTTATATAAGCAATCATCTATTCAGTCCGTCGGGAGATAATAAAATGTTTTATATAACCCACACGACATCTGATGTATTATCTCAATTAGGATTCATTATCCACTAAAATCTACGTACTACGAAATGAAAACATTTTTAAATAATCTCTTATCTATTAAACGAACCAAAAACAAAACTTCTTCAGATATTGATATAAGCCAATGGGGTGGTTGGACAGTAGGACCCAATGAAGACATCAGATATTATTAACCATATTTTCCTTGATTAACATGCACTGCAAATTTCTCAGGAACCGATGTCACTCATTCCCCCCGTGTGTTTTAACCTACCTGGCAGTTTATGATGTGTCGGGCAGTTAACTTACATGCATGAGAAAATCTCCCCCAAAGGCTAAATAGGGGGTTCAACTTATCAGAACACGAGGTTAAATATTTATACAGTGTCTAAATGAAAAACTGGTACTAAAAAAATAATAGAGGCTGAAATATGAAGATTCCATTTAATCTACCAAGGCTAATTATTAATGTTGTGAAGTGTGAAGTGATAATCTCTTACTTTGATGGAATGGTTATTATAAAGATATTTGAGAGAAAAAATCAGTTTATGCCACTTTTTAGGTTAAACAACAATCAATAAAATACGTTGTTTATAAAGTCAAAATATGTTGTTTGTTTTTTTTAGCCAAACAATGCCTCCCAAATGAAAGAGGCATTTTTTATTTTTTTTTAGGTCTATAAAAAGCTCTGATTTCAGGTATGAAAATAAAATTACCAAACCTAGGGGATTAGTTAAAAGAAATATTGTGTAACAGTTTTTTTTCAATTATTATTTGGTTTTTTTATTTCTTATCCAAATTGATCCCAAACGTTTTTTTTTGGAATTTTTAAGGCTTTAGTAAAATGTGTAGAAACATTATAAGAGGGTTGTGGGATTTTCACCAGATATATTGGTTAATTATGTTGCCAATTTCAAGGGTAATCCTCGATAAGTACTTCCTAAAACTGAGATGGGGAAATAGGGCCAGATTGTATATGGAGAAAAAAAAATCTGTCCTTAGTCCACAGTGTATATTATCACTGGTGTATTACAATAATCTCCTGTCCATTAACTCATTCCTTTGGCTGGTGTCCTAGATGTGTGGGGCGTTTTCTCATCCATATGAGCCCCTTATAAGGACCAATGACCATCTGCTCTATCTTGCCATAAATGCTAGCTTGCCGCTCACATATATGGCAGAATGGGGTGTTGAGGAACGGGGACAGTTTTGTATCTGGCCCACGTCCTGGACATTGAGTACTTGCATCTCCACTGCTAGTTAGTCCTTTTTAACATGCAGAAGAGTTTATTGGATCAATGTTGCTAACATGCCATATTGCCCAGACACTGTGGCAACCCTACTCTCTTTCCTTTAACAGCTACACCATTATTTGAAGACAAGGCCCCAGTTATACTTCAGAATTGTTACCAAGAACCTTTAATGAACAAGGAGATATGAACACTCATTAACGGATTTTTTAGACTAGAAACTATTAAATTATTTGCATTCAGGTAACAGTGGATATGGACTTGAGACTGTGGGATCATCAGATCAAAAAGAAACCTCACCCCTGGTGTACGATATTCCATTTAAAAGACGTATGTAAGTGGACTTAGTTGACTTAATACAACACATGGCCTATATCTTATATGATGTCTAATAATTTCCACATATATTTTAGGCCTCATAATGATATAAGCATTCTATCTCACAAGTTTGGGATCATGTTCCACACTGTTAGCTACAAATAGCCCTTTTTAGACTGAGGACAGTGATTTTTTTTTTGAATCAGACTTGAATCTGGCAAAAAGTTCTGCTAATTGATACATGGCCAAGTGTAAACCTTGGGGCTCACACTACGGCTTTATTAGCGGCTGAGTTTCTGTTTGGACTTCATCTCGTTGGGTGCTGTAAGACCTCCCCTCTAAAAGATATATAACACCACAGGGTTTCAAGGAAAGTCCCCAGGTTTGTGGGGGACACTTTAATTATCCAGGCTAACCACAAAAACTTTCATGTTTTTGAACCCCAATTTTTATTTGCAAAATATATACTGTAATTACAACGCATTGTGTGGTATAGCTCGGGAGGGTAGTAAAAGATTTATACTTTTAGAAGAATAAAACTACATGAGGTGCAGGTTTCAAATCCCAGACGTAGTATAAACTGTAATTTTCTTTCTGCCAGTCATGGCTTGTAGTCATATAAATGCATATCTAATTTTCTTTTCTGTCATGAAAAGCAATAGAATATGTAGACTGGGTTAAAGAACATTTATTTGTAAGATGACTACATTTAGAATTGGTTTTTAAAAAACAAACACACGACTGGGAAAGGGAAATAGATTGAATTTTCCTACCTCAATATGTTCCCAGGTTGTGTCCTGGGCTTTCCTGTATAAATAGTGCTGAACACTAAGATATTTCTGTGACATTTCTCCTCACAGAAATAGATGTGGGTGGTAGGTATTACCCACCAATCTCCCCGATCCAGTTATCGGGTCTTCCTTCTGTCAATAGAGCATAAGCTTTCCTGAATTTTATAGGGGTAGTGGACAAATAGTACGCGACTTGTCTGTGAATGCTTATTTTGTAAATTTTCTTCTGTCACCATAACCTGTTTCGGGTATCAGTAAACCTTTCTCAAGGACCCGATACCTTTGCATGGTATCAGTGAAACTGGGCAAATACTTTTTCACAGGTTTGCATCAAGTTGCATCAAACACCAAACCTCCCATCACTTGCTCCTTCCCATATACTATACCTTACCGTAGAGGCTTTTTATATGGCATAATTTTGAGATTTTACTATGGACATATATTTTGAGATTATTGCTAGTGACCTATATTTTGAGATTTTTGGTTCATAGTTACAAAAGATTTTACCCTGAAGCTTGGATTCTTTTTGTAGTCACCTTACCCATCGCAAAGGACTATGGACTAGATTAAGGATTGGTCCTATGGGGATGGGAGTGTTCTTGCGTTTTTGATGCAACTTCCATGAGCCTGTTGAAAAGTATTGAGCCAGTTTCACTGTTACAATGAAAGTATCAGGAACTTATAGAAGGGAACTTGATACCCGAAACAGGTGTTGGTGCAGGATTGGCAAATAAAGCATTCACAGCTCTAAGTCTGTACTATTAGTCTCATTCTACCGCCCCACACCACCAAAAAACCCCCTTTTGCTTACACAATTCATCCATAGTGCCAGTGGAGGACCCCGGTAGAAATCTTGAGACCAACCTCCAGGAGCTCCGGCAGCAGTGGACACAATACCTACAAATGATCTAGGATTTTCGGATTTATTTCCACCAAATTCTAATGACGTACATCTGATGATTACAATAACAACTCCAGTATAGATGTGAGATTCTTTTTACTTCTTTAGATCCCTAGATTCTATTGTTCAGAGACGACTGTCCCATGGCTTTTAGAGGCCCTGAAACCTGGAACCAGCCCTTCTGTTATGACGGCTGTGCATGTTCGAAGGGGAGATCTCCATAGAACCGGTCCAAATTAAAGGATATTTTTAGAGATAGAGGTAGTAGTTTAAATAAAAAAAAAAATATAAAAACTGCCATTCTCACCATTCTATTTTACGCTCGTGTCGGATGTCTCACTGGGTAACCAGGGGCTGATGGCTTCATAGTAGTTATCTACTAATTAAAATGATTCTGGACTGTGCACTGAGCTATAGAATATTAGTCACCCATCCCAAAAATAAGCCCGTAGCAATTAAAACTGTAAATCATTTTATGCAATGCTAACTGGCCTTCAGGG
The DNA here is from genome assembly GCA_019447015.1 of Hymenochirus boettgeri. Lineage (NCBI taxonomy): Eukaryota > Metazoa > Chordata > Amphibia > Anura > Pipidae > Hymenochirus > Hymenochirus boettgeri. The sequence continues at coordinate 79,471 of JAACNH010000829.1, read as the reverse complement.
AATTGCTGTAACCTGAATATGGGAATTGATGATTATTGGAATATGGAATGATATTATTGGAATTATGGCAATTGCTAAATACTGATTGTTAACCTCATTTAAGCGCCTGTACCATGAGCGATTGCTCTGAGCGATTTCTGTTAAGAGATTTTTTGTATTGTTTTAAGAGAATTGACAGCGTTTAAAAACTAAAGGCATTATAACCTTGGTTGCAGCTAGTACAAGTACTAACCTAACACTATTTATTTTTAGGAGGTGCCTGTGTATAGAATATACTCACTAGTGTTGTTTATTTTTTTTTAACTACTTTACTGCTTGATAGGGTGGTATGAATGTTTAAGAAACTCAAAGCACTGGGTTACTAAAAACAAATCTTTGTTAAAAACACTGTTACCTGTGGCTGCGGGGGCTGGTAGGACAAAGGAAAGGTAGTTTTTCTTCTCCTCTCCTCATGATTGGATGGGGGGGTTACTCAATTGGTTAAATTGGTGAGGCCTGTGGCTCTGGTGCGTTTGCAACTTCATTAAGGCCACTTCCCATGAGCGATTTAAGCTTCTGTAGCCGATTTCCTGTTTTTAAAGAGAATTTCTGTTTTTAAGAGCATTGACAGCGTTAAAACACTCAAAGCGTTATAACGTGGTTGCAGCTCAGTAAATTGACTAAACTAACCTATTTATTTTCTAGGAGGGTGCTGGGTAAGTAATAACATCACTAGGCATTTTTATATTTTTTTTACTACTTACTGCTTGAATAAGGTCGTAGGAATTGTTGAGTAAACACTCAAAGCCTGGATTACTAAACAAACTTGTTTTAAAAAACACCTGTTACCTGTGGAGCGGGGGCTGGTAGGAGACAAAGGAAAGGTTTTTTTTTTTTTCTCTCTCGTTCTCTGATGGATGGGGGTGGTAACTAATTGGTGGATTGGGATGTTTAATTGGCGAGGCTGTTGGCTCTGGTTGGTTTTGAACCATTTAAGGCACTTCCCATGAGCGATTAGCTCTGAGCGATTTTCTGTTTTACACAGAGATGTTTCTGTTTTTTTAAAGAGAATTGACAGCGGTTAAAAAACTAAGCGTTTAAAACAAGAAAGCGTTTAAGAACCACACTTTCTCTGCTGTGTATTGCGTGTTTAGTATGGCAAGTTTGTTGGGGCCGCGCAGTGTGCATCCTGCCGACCATGTATGGGATCTTGGGCAGCCGCCCCAGGGGACCTATGTATGTGTAGGATGTGAGTGGGTTCCCATTGTGGAACTCGAGGTAACCGAGTCTAGGGGTAAACTTGCAGCATTGCAGGACTTGGCAACCTGGGGAAATGCAGGTAACTGGCAGGGGCCAGTACACTGGTGGGTGGAGATGAACTGAACATTTTTACGTAGGTGGAAACTGGTATTGGATGACCGCAACAGATAGTGGTGGTTAATGGACTAATCTTGTGGGCTAAAGTTTAAGCGAGAGTTCCTCAGGTCTGTACTGGGGTCCGCTTTCTGTTAAATCTGTTTATAAATACTTAGAAGGGGGATTGAGAGCAGGTCTCTGTTTGCTGATGACAACCTAAATTTATGGACGAGCTTTGGAAACTTCAATGATGTGCAAGTGCATGCCAAGCATACCTCGATAGATTATCAATGGGCAGCAGAATGCAGATGGGATTTCATGTTGATAACATGTAAGATGATGATTCATTGGGATTTATAATCCCTTTGCCACCTACACCATAAATAATCTGTGTTAAGTGCATCTGTAATGGAAAAGATTGGGTGTTTCTGGTAGATATAACAGACAGCTGTAGGCAAACATCCAAGGTTTACAAACAGCTAGAGCTAGCAAGTATTGCTTGTATAACGAGGGGAATGGCAATCAGAGAGAAAAAATTTATTCTCCCTCGTTACAAGGCACTGGGTAAGGGCCACATTTGCGGAATAGCCGATGCAGTTTTTGGAATCACCATAATACAAAAGTGACATGCTTTGAAATTGAGGCAGTCAGAGAAGGGCAAACTAAATTAATAAGGGGATGGAGGGGCTTGAATAGCAGGCAGATTAGACAAGTTAAGGGCGGTTTTACATTGGAGAAGCGGCGGTTGCGTGGGGACATGATACCTCTACAAATAATAGTAATGGCCTACAGTGAACTCCTTCGATGCAATTGTCACATACTAGGTGCATAATCAGAGACTCGGGACACCCTTAAGGTGGAAGAAAAGACGTTTCATCTCAAGTTTAGGAGAGGTTTCTTACAGTGAGAACGGCGTTGAAACTGTGGCCACTGTCTTCCAGCAAAAGGTGGTAATGGCAAGTTCATGAATAACTTTAAAAAGGCCTGGATACGTTTCTAACCTAAACAATTTGAGATATACGGGTATTAATCCTTAGATCTGGTGTATCCATGGATACTTTCGTTGCCGTTGGAGTCAGGAAGAATTTTTCCCCCCTTTTTTAGCTGGGGTTTTTGCTCCTCTGTATCACTGGTTTAGGTGAGGGTTAAAAAAAAAAAAAAAAGAAAAAAAGGGATAGGTTTGGACTTGAGGACGACATGGCTTATGCACCTTAATTACTAGTTACTAGTTTTACTATGTTATTATGGAATTATGTGAATCATGTATATTGGTAATTGTAATTCCACCAAATGATTTGATCGCAATGAAACCTTTGCTGTGGGCTCGATTGTTTTTTGGAAGGACATTTACTGATGTTTTGAGTGTGTCACTTAGAAAAACCCACCAATTATGGAGATCCTGTCTTAAACCATATTACATGTGGATGCACCATGATACTAAAAAAAAAATCCCTGTTTTTAAACATTATTTGACTTGGCGTCATTCAAGCCCAAAAGAAAAATAGAATTGGTATTGGAGGACCATCTGACATCCTACAATAGAGTTCACTTATACATAATATATAGGAGTATCTTTGGGTTCAGGTCTTGGGAATGATTGGGAAGGAGATCCAGGCATTGTCCACACTTTGGAAAACCAGGGCCACCCTCACTGCATTTGGGTGATAAGGGTCTGAGGATATCATTCGGTGCCTAAATTCAGTAAGAGTACTATAAACACAATGTGATGTCTGTGAGCAGTGTGGGTACGCTGAGTTTTTACCCCTGCAAGACATGCTCAGCTCTAGCGCATGTTATTTGACGGTCCTTTAATGTCTCCCCAAATACCTCTGATGTTGGAGACATTGGATCCATTATGCATTGGCACAATCGACGTTTCAATGCTGCACAAGCCCGAGCACATACTGGACCCTAAGCTACTTACAGTATCAGTAGTGAAAAGACCACCAGCCACCTGCTATAGACTGTAAAGTTATCATCCAGAAAAGAAAAACAGTCTTTCAACTTAATTCAACATCAGCTATTTTATTATTAGTTAAGTATAAAAAAATAACAACAGACACAAATTTATCTAAACATTTGGGGATGAAAATAGAGTTGTAGCGTTAAAAATCCATACTGTGTTTGCTATTCACGTAATAATGATATAGAACTATAAAGCAATATATAGTAGATAAAGATGGAATGAAGCAACACGGGTAGTACGAAGAGAGCGGAACGCGCGAGTGGGACGAGAGGAGAGAAGACGGACAGAGCGGGGGAAGTGGGACAGATGGAGAATGAAGAAAGGACAGCCGGTGAGTGGACGAGGGGACGAGTGAAGACAGGACAGCGGGTAGTGGACAGGAGGAGAATGAAGACAGGACCCTGTAACGGAAATGAGACAGGTGGAGGGGATGGAGGAGAATTGAAGACAGGACATCATGGTAGTGACGAGAGGATAATAAGACGGACAGCGCGGAAGTGGAAAGAGGGAGATGAAGACATGAATAGCGTGGTAGTGGACAGGAGGAGAATGAAGACAGGACAGCGCGGTATTAGGTGGCAGGAGGAGAAGGAAGACACGGACATCATGTAGGTTGGACGGAGGGAATGAAGACAGGCATCTGGTAGTGGGCGAGAGGCAGAAGACAGACACTGACAGCGTGGTCGTGTTACTATATAAAAAATACAACAGAAAAATGTATCTAAAAATCCTTGATGATGATGAAAATAAGTTGTAGCTGTACAAATCCATACCTGTGTTGCTATGCACTGTAATATGATTAATTAGAAACTATAAGACATATATAGTAGTAAAACTGGTTGCCATTTTTGGAAATTAACACAGTTTCAAAACTAAGCATGCACGCACACGGAATAAGCCAAAGTTAGCTGGACAGGTGCGAACCAAGGAGACCGAAGACAGTGACAAGTGCGGTCAGTTGGATAATAGGAGAATGAAGACAAGGAACAGCGGTGTAGTGGCGAGAGTAGAAGAAATAAGACAGGACAGGCGTGGGTCCGGTGTAGTGGATTGAGAGAGAATAAAGTACAGGACAGCTAGCTCAGTGGGAGTAGATAATGAAGCAGGTACACGCGTGGTAGTGATGAGAGGAGATAAGACAGGCAGCCTGGTAGGGACAGGTAGATGAAGACAGGAACAGCGCGGTAGTGGATGGAGTGAAATGAAACAGGACAGCGCGGGCGGTTCTGGGTACTGGACGAGAGAGTTTAGAATACCGCCAGTACAGGGTGGTAGGGACGAGAGGAGACCACTGAATATGGTGGACGACGAGGGACGAAGAAGACAGGACACAGCGCGGAGGATAGCAGTAGAGGGTTACAGCGTGGTAGGAGAGGAGAATAAGCAGACAGCGCGTGAGTGGAGAGTAGTGACGATCGAGGAGCACCGTGGTGGACAGGAGTAAACAGGACGCGTGGTAGTGATGAGAGTAGCGAATAAAGACTAGGACAGCGGTGTAGTTGGACGAGAGAGAAGGAGAATGAAGAAGGACAGCGTGGGTAGTGTATGAGAGGAGAATGAAAGACGACGCGTGGAGTGACGAGAGAATGAAGACAGGATGCGTGGTAGTGAGATGGAGAGAATAAAGACAGGACGCGTCGGCTAGTGGACAGGGAGGAATGAAGACAGATAGCGTGTGGGACGAGAGGAAATAATGAGCACGGATAGCCGCTGTAGTGGATGAGAGGAGAATGGAAGACAGGATAGCGTGGGTTTTGGTGGAGTGGACGAAGGGAGAATGAGCAACAGGAGTAGCGTGTAGTGGATGAGAGGAGAGATAAGAGGAACAGTCGCGTAGTGGTACGGCGAGGAGAAAGAAGAAGACACCTATGGGAAGGGATCAGGTAGCGTGGTAGTGGATGAGAGGAGAATGAACCAGACGCGACGGTCGGATAGGAGTATGAAGACAGGACCGCCGGTAGGTGAAGGGATGAAGACGGTAGTGGTAGTGGATGAGAGGAAAATGAAGACAGGCAGCGCGTATGTGGGACGAGAGTAGATGAAGACGCGAACCTGGTGGTAGAGACATGAGAGAAGAGCAGCTTGCCTGCAGCTGAATGAAGACAGGGACAGTGCACGGTTTCAAGTGGTACGGAGTGAGAAGAAGACAGGTACACCCTCGGGTCAGTGGCACGGAATGACGACGGGCACTGGCCCCCTGATGAGAGGCGAAGAGAAAGACCGCGCGTAGCGGGAAGGAGGAGAATGAAGTACGGACAAGCTGCGTAGTGGCACGGACTGACCGAGGAGACCAGGACCTGCACCACCAGCCGCCAACCCCCCCCCCCCCCTCAGTCGCTTAGTGGACGCAGCACTAAATTAAAAAATACCACCAAAAAGAACACAGTTATCCCTATCAGATTACCCTGCACGAAAATCAACAGGGACCGTAGCGGACTATATCTTAAACTAACTTTCTTTATTGGATGACCGTTTAAAAAAAATTGTTTTTAAAATATACAAAACAAAGAGGAATTGAAGCAAAGATAGGGAACCCGCCCAAAGAGAAAATATTATGTGAGGAAGACAAACACTCTCTTCCCACATATCAATATACTAAGGCTCGTAGATGCTAGCTCTGACAAAAAAACTAGTATAGATCATCTCTTACTAATAGGTAAAAGGAAAGGTAAGAAATCCTGATGCTGGGGGGTCTCATGAGAGATGAACTCGTAGCCGGTCCAAAAGAGAAATAACCTACCTACTACGGGGAACCTATGGCTAACATGCGGGTTCACCTCATGTAAAATAAATACCAACACCCATATTCCGACTTCCCCTGTATGTCTTCAGAGAGACCGGAGGGCGTCTAGTATGGAAGTTTCTGAGCCCAAAAATGGGTTAACACGTAGGGCATGTCCTGTTATTACGCCCCCCTCAGAGTTAATGTCATGAGGAGGAAGGCAATCCCACAGCAAAACCGGGATACCGGGTAGTGTTAAGCCCCCACTAGCGGCAGAAATGAAAGATTAAAACAAAGGCCTATGTCAAAACGGCCCGACGCGTTTTTGTCCCAGTGCGGGGACTACATCCATAGTGGAAGAGATTCGCTATCTATGTACAGTGTATAAATACCTCCAATCATCTGACGTGGGGCGTTGATTGTGCGCATAGCACCATGGGATCGCGGGTTTGAAACACACCCCCGCACTTCCTCCTATAGCGAAGTAAAGGTAGGTAGTGTTACCCGCGTGGGTCATAACCATGAAAACACAACGAGAAGGTTGATTCGTTTTAATAGTTGAAAGTCCGTTCCCCTCGCCCCACCAAATTACTAGAAAGATCACACATAGATCAAAATGAAATGGTAAGATAGATTTGGTCAGTACAGAAAACTGTATACAACTGGACCCGAAACGAATTTTATGGAACTTGATGACCAGTTTCCATTATCATAGCCTAGACTAGAGAAACATGTGTAATCCTCGTAAGGTAAGTTATCCTGGCTTAGAGTACCTTTATCATCTATGGTATGCCACATGACATGTGTACATGAAGCCCCAGAAGTCAAGAAAATGCCATTAAATTGTATTTTGTCAATTAAGTTGCAGTGGCACCCAGTGTTAAGTAGGCAACATCCAGGGACTCTCTTCTAATAGTTATTTTTCTCTATCGCCCTCTAATGCCCAATGGGACTTTTCACAAGGACGTGGCGGGGTGTGTTTCACAACCCGGATCCCATTGGTGCTATGCGCACCACAACACAGGCCCACGTCAGTGAATTGAGAGTATTATACACAGTACTAAGACTAGCGGACTTCTTCTCCATCTATGAGTTAAGTCCCCGTACGAGGGACAAACGCGTTCGGCTGTTATCTTGACATGCTTTTTTAAGCTTTCCATTTCTGCACCTACCGCGAGTCCCCGGTTTTCTGTGGGATTGCCTGACCTCTCATGACAGTTAACGTCTGAGGGTGGCGTATACAGGCATCCCTACGTGTTAACCATTTTTGGCATCAGGAACTCCATACTAGAGTCCCTCTCTTTGAACTACGGGGAACGGAATATGGTTAGTATTTGTTTTTTTCCGAGGTGAACCGCATTTAGCAATAAGGTCCGTAGGGTGGTCCATTTACTCTTTGGACCGGCTACGAGATTCATCTCTCATGAGACCCCCAGACAGGGAATCTCTTTACCTTTTCCTTTACATAGTAGTAAGAGATGATCTCGATTGACTATATTTTGGTCCTACTGGCTAGCATCTACGAGCCTTTGTAATGCTATGGTGGGAAGAGAGTGTTTGTTCTTCCCTAACACTAATATTGTTCTTTGGGCGTGTTTCCCTATCTTTTGCTTCATTCCTGCTTTGTTGATTATTTTAACACTATTTTTTTAACGCTATCCAATAAAGAATATTTTTTTGTAAATATTAGTGCTACAATCCACGTTTCATTTTCTGTAGGGTAATCGATGGTGGATAACTGTGTTCTTTGTTGTGTGTATTTATCTCTATTCTCTCCCCATTTACCCTGTTTGCAAATAGTTCATCGCCGGCTTGTGCTTCACATATTCTTTCTTGGAGAGTAGGAGATGAAGACAGGACATCATGGATGGACGGAGGAGAATGAAGACAGGACAGCGTGGTATGTGGAGCGGAGATGTAATGACGACACGGGGTAGTTGGGATGGGGTAGTGGACGAGCGAGAGAATGAAGACAGGACATCATGGTAGTGGACGAGAGGAGAATGAAGACAGGACAGCTGTGTTGTAGTGGACAGGCGAGAATAAGACCGGACATGTTGGTAGTGGACGTACAGTAGAAATGAAGAGCAGGAACATCACGGATAGTGGGGACGCAGAGGAGAATGAGATAGGACCAAGCGTGGTAGTGGAGCGAGAGTAGAATGAGAAGAAAGACATCATGGTAGTGGACGAGCAGTAGAATGAAACCAGGACATCATTTGTAGTGACGGAGGAGAAAAACAGGACAGCGTGGTAGTAGACGAGAGGAGAAAGAAAAGAGAAAGACAGACAGCGTGGTAAGGGATGAGGGAGAAGAAGGACAGCGGCATCATGGTAGTGGACGATAGCAAGAAATAAAGACAGGACAGGGTAGAGTACGTAGGTAAGTGAACGAGAGGAGAATGAAGGACAGGATAGCCGGGTCGGTAGTGGACCAGGAGAAGAATGAAGACAGGACGCGTTGTATTGGATGATAAGAGAATGAACGACAGGACAGCCGCGGTAGTGGCATGATAGGAGAAAAGACAGGACAGCGCGGTAGTAGTGACAGGATGAGAATTGAAGACAGGATTCTATGGTAGGGGTAGGAGAGTAAATAAGACAGGAATCACGTAGTGAACGAGAAGAAATGAAGCACAGGACAGCGTGGTAGTGTTGATAAAATGAAGACAGATTAGCGCGGTAAGTGGACAGGAGGAGAATGAAGACGGAAAGCACAGTAGGTGGAGAGAGGAGATGAAGACAGTACAGCGTGGTAGTGGAACGAGAGAGAATGAAACAGGACCACGCGGTAAGGTCGGGAACAGGAGGAGAATGAGAGACAGGACCAGCCGGTAGGGGCAGAAGCAGAATGAAAGGACAGGATCAGTTGCGGTAGGTGGATATTGTGGAGATGAAGAAGCGAAGCAGGTATGTGGACTGAGAGTGAAGAAGACAGAACATCATGGTTGGAGACAGAGGGAATAAAGACCGGACACTCGCGGTTAGTGAATTGAGAGGAGAATGACGAACAGGAACATCACGGTAGGGACGATAGTAGATTGAGACCGGAAATCATGTAGTGAAGAGAGGAGAAGTGAGACAGGACAGCGTGTTAGTTGGACAGGCGGAGAATGCAGGACGACAGGCAGTGCGGAAGTGGACGAGAGGAATGAAGACAGGGACATCATGGTAGTGGACACGAGAGTAGAATGTAAGACAGGAATCCGGTAATTTAGTGAACGAGAGAGAATGAGACAGTGAAAAATAGCGCGGTAGTGGATGAGGGGGAATGATGACCAGGTTAGGCGGTAGTGGAATGATAAGAGAAATGAAGCCAGGACACAGCGCGATTGTAGTGGCATGATAGAGAATACGGACGGACAGAGCGGCGGTAGTGGACAGAGGAGAATGAAGACAGGATATCATGTAGTGGAAGAGAGTAGAATGAAGACAGGACCATCACGGTAGTGAACGAGGAGAAGAGAATGAAGCACAGGGACAGTCGTGGGTAGTGTGCTAAGGAGAATGAAGACAGGACAGCGCGGTAGTGGATGATGGCGAATGAGACGGATAGGCGGTAGTGGACAGTGAGGAGAATGAAGAAGGACAGCACGTAGTTGGACGAGCGAGGAGAATGAAACAGGACAATCATGGTAGTTGGACGAGAGAATGAAGACAGGAATCATGTAGTGGACGGAGTAGATGAAAACAGGGACCTCATGGTAGTGGACGTAGGCGAGATGAGAATAACAGATAGGAAAGCGCGGTAGTGGACGAGGAAGAGAAGAAGACACGGACTAATGAGGGTAGTGTGACGAGAGGCAGAATGAAGACCAGGACGAGTGGTAGTGGATGATCAAGAGAATGAAGACAGGATCAGAGACGCTTAGTTGGCATGATAGGAGAATGAAGACAGGACGGCAGTGGCTAAGTGAGATGATAGAGAACGAAATACTGGGCCAGCGACGCGGTAGTGACGAAAGGGTGAGTAAGACAGACAGGACAGCGTTGTAGTGGACGAGAGGAGAATGAAGACAGGATAAGCGCGGTTAGTGGACGAGAGGAATGAAGACAGGACCCAGTCGTGGGTAGTGGACGAGAGGAGAATGACGCAGGCAACGCGGTGATTGGACAGTGAGAGATGTAGACAGGACAGCGCGGCCCCTAGTGGGCGAGAGAAGAATGAGGAAGAAGTAGGACAGGACAGTGCGTCGGTAGGGATAGGGAGAATGAAGGACAGGACAGCACGCAGTAGTGGACGAGACGTAGAATGAACGACAGAACTCATAGTCGCATGGAGTAGCTGGACCTCATGAGGGAGAAGTAAAGACAGGAAAGGTAGCGGAGACGAATGGAAGGATAGCGCAGATATGACGGGAGAGAGCATCGCGTATGGGGAACGAGAGGAATATGAGGAACAGACATCAACGTAGTGGCCGAGGTAGATTGAAGACAGGAATGCACGGTAGTGCCACGAGAGTAATGAAAAAGGACAGAGGGTGTGGCCGAGAGGAGAATAAAGAAGGACAGCGTGGGTGGAGTGGACAAACGAGAATGAGACACGATAGCGCGGTAGTGGACAGGAGTGAATGAAGACGGACAGCGTGCGTAGTGGTATTAGAGATGCGGACAGCGCGATGCAGGGACAGCGCGGACAGCGGTTATAGTGGATTGATAGGAGAATGAAGACAGGAAGCGCGGTATGGTAGTGCCAGGAGGAGAATGAAGAACAGGATATCATGGTAGTGGAGAGAGTGATGAAGACAGTACCTCACGGTAGTGAAAGAGAAGAGTAATGAAGAACAGGACAGCGTTTGGTAGTGGATGATAAGAGAATGAGTAACCAGGACAGGCGGGAGTGGATGAGGGAATTGAAGAACGGTAGCGCGGGGTAGTGGACAGGAGGAGATGAAGACAGGAAGCAGGTAGTGGACGAGAGGAGAATGAAGACAGTAACATCATGGTATGGACCGAGCTTAGAAGAAGACAGGACATCACGGTAGTGGACGAGAGTAGAATGAAACAGGGGCATCAGGTATTGGAATGGACTGAGGAGAATAATGCCAGGACACGCGGTAGTGTACGACGAGGGAGAAAGAAGACGGTAGTGGCGGTAGTGGACGAAGAGAGAATGAAGACAAGGCAGAAGTTTGGTTCGTGGATGAAAGAATGACGAACAGGACACGCTGGGGTAGTGGATGATAGGAGAATGAAGACATGACGAGTGGGTAGTGGATGATAAGAGAAACGAAGTATCTGGCCAGCGCGGGGTAGTGAAAGGAGGAGACTGAAGTACAGAGATAGCGCGTGTGGACGGAGGAAGAATGACATACAAGCTGGATGAGAGGAGAAGAGACGGGGGGACGCTGTAAAGGAGACTGACGAGGACAAGGTCGGTGTGGTAGGTGGGTAGTGGACGAGAGGAGAATGAAGACAGGACAGCGCGTATGGACGGAGGAGAATGAAGACACGGACAGTGCGGTGGGAGTGGATGATGGAGAATGACACAGGACAGCCACGTAGTGGACGAGAGTAGAATGAAGACAGATACCATGGTAGTGACGCAGAGAATGAAGAAAGGACAGCGTGGTGGAAGTGACGGAGATAATGAGAAAGGACTCATGGTAGTGGACGAAGGAGAATAAAGACAGGACCGTGGGTACTGGGACAAAACGGAGACATGAAGACACGATAGGCAAAAAACCACGTAGAAAATGTAGAGAAGCCGTGTAAGTGGAACAGGAGGAGTAATGAAGACCAGGACAGCGTGGTAAGTGATGATAGGAGATGAAGCAGGACCAGCGCGGTAGTGGATGACAAGAGAATGAACGAGAACAGCGCGGTATGGATGATCGGGTAATAAGGGAAAACACGCGGGCGGTATGGGACAGGAGGAGAATGAAACAGGATATATCATGGTAGTGGGAGGACGAAGTGAATGAAGACAGGACATCACGTGTGAACGAGAAAGAGAATGAAGACAGGGACCAAGCGTGGTAGTGGATGATAGAGAATAAGACAGGACACGCGAGTAGGGAGATAGGAGAATGAAGACATGATAGCGCGGGTACGTGGGGTATTGTGACAGGATGAGAAATGAAGACAGACAGCACGTAAGTGGCCGAGAGGAGAGATCAAGACGGACATTGGGTAGTGGACGAGGTAGAATGAGACAGGAAATCATTGTAGTGGACGAGAGTAGAAGAAAACAGGGCATCATGGTAGTGGACGAGAGGAGAAATATAAGAGCTAGGACAGGCGGTGTAGTGGACCGGAGAGGAGAAAGAAGACAGGATAGTGAGGGTAGTGGGACGAGGAGAATGAAGACAGGACAGCAGTAGGTAGTGGATGATAAGAGAAGAAGACGGACAGCGCCGTAGTGGATGATAGGAAATGGAAGCAAGGACAGAGTATTGGTAGTGGATATGAATAGAGAACGAAGACTGGCCAGCGCGCCGGTGAGTGGACGAGAGAGGAGAATGAAACCGGACAGCGTGGTAGTGAGACGATGAGGAGCAATGAAGACAGGACAGCGCGGTAGTAGTGGAGAGAGGAGAAGAATGAAGACAGGATAGCGAGAGAGGTGGGACGAGAGAGAATATAGACAGGACAGCGTGGTGAGTGGACGAGAGAATGACCGACAAGGACAACGTGGTTAGTGGAAAGGGAGGAGAATGACACAGAGGCATAATGGTAGTGGATCGAGAGGCAGAATAAAGATAGGACACGGAGCAGGGGTATGGTGACGAGAGGAGAAGCAAGACAGGATAGTGAGGGTAGTGGACCGAGGAGAATGTAAGACAGACAGGTAGAGTGGTCGGGATGATAAGTAAAGAGAACAGACAAACGCCAGTTAGTCGTATGGATAGGAGAATAAGACAGGACCAGAATGTAGGGATGATAGAAACGAAAGACTGGCCGCGCGGTAGTGGACGAGAGGGAGAATGATACAGGCAGCGTGGTCGTGGACGAGAGGGAGAATGAGACAGTACCGCGTGGTAGTGGCGAGAGAGTAGATGAAGACAGGATAGACTCGTTAGTGGAGAGGACGGAGAGAATGAAGACAGGACAGCGCGGTAGGGGACAGAGGGGAGAATGAAGACGGACCGCGCGGTAGTGGGTGGCGGAGCGAGAGAATGAAGACGAGACAGTGCGTAGGTGGTGATGGGAGAATGAATGCACAGGAGGAACAGAGTCGATTACAACACGATGGTAGTGGACGAGGAGAATAAGACACGGAAATCATGGTAGGGACGATAGGAGAATACGACAGCAACAACGTAGTGTACATAGACAGGCAATAGTTGGGAGGAAAGAGAGGGTAATGAAGACAGGACATCGCGTAGTCTAGTAAACGGAGGAGAATGAAACAGGACATCACGGTATGGACGAGATGTGAATGAATACAGGAAATTTCACGGTAGGAAACGAGAAGAGAATGAGAAGGACAGGTGTTGAGAAGAGATGAGACGCAGTGCGGTAGTGGGATGAGGGATAGACGTAGCCATACTAGATCAGGACCGGTAGGCGAGGGATGCCGGAATCAGTGGTATAGGCAAAAACGAGAGGCCTAGATAGGATAGAGACAGGACAGACCATGGTGTTGGACGGAGGGAGAATGTAAAGACAGGACATCATGGTAGGTGACGAGAGATAATAATGACTAGGACAACACGGTAGTGGACGAGAGAGAATGAAAAAGGGCATAGGGCACAAGAGATAAGCCAAAGAGCGGTTAGTGGAAACGGAGAGGAAGAGACAGATGGCGTAGGACAGAGAGCAGAAGTGGTACAGACACTGGTAGTGGATTATAGAGAGAATGAAGACAAGGACAGCGCGGGTAAGGGTGATAGGAGAAGACCTGAAAGACAGGACAGAGTGGTAGTGGATGATAAGAGAACGAAGACTGGCCAGCGCGGTAGTGGAAAGAGGAGATGGAAAAGATTAGACGATGATAGGGGCGGGGGTATAGTGGATGAGAGGAGAATGAAGACAGGACAGCGTGGGTAGTGACGAGAGGAAATGGAAGACAGGATTAGCGCGGTAGGCATCGAGGAGAATGCAGACCAGGACAGCGTGGTAGTGGACGACAAAGGAGAATGAATGACAGGACAGCGCGGGTAGTGGGAAGGAGGAGACATGAAGAAAGGAAGCGCGGTAGTGGGCGAGAGCAGAATGAAGAACAGGACACTGCGGTAGTGGATGATCTTGGAGAATAGAAGACGAGACAGCACGTAGTTACGAAGTAGAGAAGAAGAAGAACCATCATGGTAGTGGACGAGGAGGAGAATAAGAAAGGACAGCGTGGAGTGGACGAAGTAGTAGAATCTGAAGACAGGACATCATGGTAGTGGACGAGAGGATAATAACAGACGTGACAGCAGCGGGTATGTTGAACAAAAGGAGATGAAGACCACAATTGCGCGGTATGGGTAGGGGTAGGGTAGTGCAGGGAAGGAGAATGAAGACAGGACCGCGTGGTAGTGTGGGGTAGTGATGATCATAATGAAGACAGGACAGGGCGGTTAGTGGATGAAAGAAAGAGACGGACAAGCGCAGGGGGGGGGTTGGGATGATAGGAGAATATAGGCAGGACAGGAGCGGGTAGTGGACAGGCAGGAGAATGAAGAAGATATCATGTGTAGTGGAGGAATATAGAATGAAGACAGGACATCACGGTAGTGAACGAGAAGAGAATGAAGACAGGACAGCGTGGTAGTGGTGAAGAAGCAATGAAGACAGGACAGCGCGGTGTAGCGGATGAAGAGGAGAATGAAGACAGGATAGCGCGTCGGTATGTGGACAGGAGGATAATGAGACAGACAGGCACGGTAGTGGAGCAGAGGAACATGAAACAGACATCTGGGTAGTGGACGAGAGTAGTATGACAGACACGGACATCATGGTCAGTGGAGAGAGAGAAGTAGAATGAAAACAGGGCACATGGTGTGGACGAGAGGAGAATAAAGATAGGACAAGCGCAGGGGTAGGTGGACGAGAGGAGAAATAAGGACAGATAGTGTAGTGGTAGTTGTACGAGAGGACGAATGGAATACATGACAGAGGGTAGTGGATGATAAGAGAATGAACGACATGACACGGCCGTAGTCTGGATGAGGAGAATGAAGACAGGACAGAGTGGTAGGTTGGATGATAAGAGAACGAGACGACTGGCCAGCGCGGTAGTGGACGAAAGGAAATGAAGACAGGGACAGCGTGGTGTGGGACAAAGGAGTAATGAAGACAGGACGGCGTGGTAGTGACGAGGAGGAGAATGAGAGGCGATAGCGCGGGCTAGTGGACGAGAGGAAATGAAGCAAGGACAGCGTGGTAGTGGGACGAGGAGGAGAATGAAATAGGACAAGCGGGGTATGCGTAGTGACAGGAGGGTAAATGAGACAGGACCAGCCGGTAGTGGGTGGCGAGAGAGAATGAAGACAGGACAGTGCGGTTGGAGTGGATGATTGGAGAATGAAGACAGGACAGCACGGTAGTGACCGAGGTAGAATGAAGACAGAACCTCAGGTAGTGGAACCGAGGAGGAGAATAAAAGAAGGACCATCATGGTTTGGACGAGAGAGGAGATTAAGACAGGATAGCGCTAGGGACAGGAGGAGAATGAAGACGAGGACATCGCGGGTTAGTGGACCGAGACGAGGGAATGGAAGACAGGACATCACGGTAGTGGACGGAAGCTAGGTAGATTGAAGACAGGAATCGCGGTAGGGACGAGAGGAGAATGAAGAAGGATCAGCGTTGGGTAGTGGACGGAGGAGATAATAGAAAGAACAGGCGTGGTGTGGACCAAAGGAGGAATGATTGAGACAGGATAGCGCGTGGGGGTGTTAGGTGGGGCAGTGAGAGAATGTAATATTGGTGACCGACTGGTCGGTAGTGGATGATAGGAGAAGAAGACAGGATAGGGCGGTATGGACAGGATCGAATTAGACAGGACAGCATGGTAGTGAGGAGAGGAGAATGAAGACAGTGACCTACTGTAGTGGACGAGAGTAGAATGAAAACAGGCATCATGGTAGTTGGACTATAGGGACGAATAATGACAGGACGCGCCGGTAGTGGTTACGAGAGGAGTAAAAGACAGGATATGCGTAGTGACGAGGACGGAGAATGAAGGGGAAAGGACAAGTGGGTAGTGGATGATAAGAGAACGAAGACTGGCCAGGCGGGTAGGGGAAGGAGGAGAATGAAGACAGGATAAGCGCCGTAGTGGATGAGAGGAGAATGAAGACCGGACAGCGTGGGTAGTGGACGAGAGGAGAATGAAGCAGGATAGCGCGGTAGGTTGGGACGAGAGGAGGAATGAAAGACAGCGCGTGGTAGTGGACGAGAGAGACTAAGCCAGGGACATGACAGCCGCGGTACGTGGGACAGGAGGCAGATGAGACGGAATGCGCGGTAGGGGCGAGAGGCATAATGAAGACAGGACAGTGCGGGTAGTGATGATTTGGAGAATGAAGACAGGAACAGCACGGTAGTGGTACGAGAGTTAGAATGAAGACGAACATCATGGTAGTGGACGAGAGGAATGAAGAAAGGACAGAGTGGGTAGTGGAACGAGAGTAGAATGAAGACAGGACATCATGGTAGTGGACGAGATGGAGCTTAAAAGACAGGACACGTGGGATGTGGACAACAGGAGAGAATGAAGACACGATAGCGCGGGTAGGAGGAGCATGGGGAGGAGAATGAAGACAGGACAGCGTGGTAGTGACGAGAGGAGAATGAAGACAGGATAGCGCGGTAGTGGACAGAGAGAGAATGAAGACAGGACATGTGGTAGGGACAGGAGCTATATGAAGACAGGCAGTGCGGGTAGGGACGAGAGGAGAATGAGACAGGGACATCCATGGTAGGTGGACGAGAGTAGAATGAAAGACTGACACCTCACGGTAGTGAACGAGAGAGAATGAAAGGGATGAGCGGGTAGTGGGATAGAGAATGAGACAGGACAGAGTGGTATGGATTATAAGAGAATGAACGACAGACAGAGTGGTAGTGGAGTGATGAAAGAAACGAAGACTGGCCAGCGCGGTAGTGGGAAAGGAGGAGAAGTGAGCAAGGATAGCGCGGTAGTGGAGGAGAGTAGGGAAGAGATGAAGACAGGACAGCGTGGTAGTGGACGAGGAGGAGAATGAAGACAGGAAGCGCGGTAGTGGACGAGAGGAGAATTGAAGACAGGATAGCGCGTAGTGGACGGAGGAGACTATGAGACAGACAGCGTTGTGTTAGTGGAAAGAGGTGAGAATAAGGACAGGACAGCGCGGGGGGGTATAGATGGACAGGAGAGGAAATGACGACCAGGACAGCGTGTAGTGGGCGAGAAAAGAATAAGAAACAGGACAGTGCGGTGGTGTGCATGATGGAGAATGAAGCAGGACAGCACGGTAGTGGACGAGAGTAGAAGATGAAGACAGAACATCATGGGTAGTGGACAAGGAGAATAGACAGTATCAAAATCCGGTAGTGAACGAGAGCGAGAAAATTGAAGACAGGAGCATCACGGTGAGTGGACGAGAGAAGATGAAGGACAGGAACTCATGGTTTGGACGAGGAGGAGAATGAAGAAAGGACAATCAGGAGTTAGTGGCGAGAGGAGAATATGACAGGACCAGCGTGGTAGTGGAGAGAGTAGAATGAGGACAGGAAGGTGACATCAATGGTATTGGACGTAGGGAGAATAAAGACAGGACGCGTGGTTTCGTGGTAGTGGACAAAAGGAGAATGAAACCGATAGCGCAGTAGGACAGGAGGGAGAAGAAGACAGACAGCGTGGAGTAGGATGATAAGAGAATGAAGACAGGTACAGTCGCAGGTAGTGGATGATGGATGAATGACAACAGAGCGGACAGCGCGGTAGTGACAGGATGAAATGCAGACAGGACATGGCGGAGTGGACGAGAGGAGAAGAACAGGACATCATGGTAGTGGACGAGAGTAGTAAATGAAGGACAGACATCACGTAGTGAGGAGAGGAGAAGTGAAGACAAGGATAGCGCATAGTGGATGAAGGGGATGACAGACACGAAGCGCGGGTAGTTTGGATGATAGGAGAATGAAGACAGGATAGCGCGGTAGTGGACAAGGAGGCGAATAAGGACGGACATGCTGCGGTAGTGGGACGAGAGTGCGAATGAAGACAGGACCATCCTTGGTAGTGGACGAGAGAGAATGAAGACAGCTACTCTTGAGTGGAACGAGAGTAGAATGAAGACAGGACATCCCGTAGTTTGAACGACGAGGAGAATGAGACAGGACAGCCGTGGTAGTGTGATGAGAGGAGAATAAAGCAGGACAGTGTAGGTGAGAGAGTAGAATGACAACAGACATCAATGTTGGACGAGAGGAGATAAAGAAAGGACAGCGCGGTGGTAATGGACGAGAGGCAGGAAAAGAGACAGGAAAAAGAGTGGTAGTGGAGGATAGAGAGATGAAGACAAGGGGACAGCGGGTAGTGATGATGAAGGAGAACTGAAGAAGAGGCAGAGTTGGTATGGATGATAGCGAATGAAGGACAGTGCCAGGGCGGTGGTAGTGGACAGAGGAGAATGAAGAAGACGCCACTTAGTGGATGAAGTAGAACTGACAGACGGATAGGTGGTAGGTGGTGTTGAGAGGAGAATGAAGACACGATAGCGAACAGTAGTGGACGAGAGGAATAAATGAGCAAGGAAAGTGCGTGGGTAGGTGGTGGCCGTAGGACGGAGAGATAAGACCGGACGAGTTGGTAAGGTGGACGAGGTAGAATGAAACGAACTCTGGTAGTGTACGAAGAGGAGAATATGAAGCACAGTACATCATGGTAGTGGACGAGTAGGAGAATTAAAGGACAGCGTGGTAGTGGACGAGAGGAGAAAGAACGACAGGATAGCGCAGTAGTGGACGAGAGGAGAATGACAGACAAGACAAGCGCGGGTAGGTGACGAGAGGAGGAATGAAAACAGGACACCCGGGCGTGGTGGTAGTGGACCAGGAGATGAAGGCAGGTAATGCGCGGTAGTGGATGATAGGAGAATGAAGACAGTGACACGTGGGTGGTACTGGATGATAAGAGAATGAGAAGGACAGCACGGTAGTGAATGAAGAAAGGACAGCGTGGTTAGTGGATGATAGAGGAAAGAAGAACGGACACGCGGTGTAATGGCTGATAAGAGATGAAGACAGACAGCGCCGTAATGATGATAGAGAATGAAGACGAGACAGAGTGGTTGGATGTATAAGAGGACAGCGCGGGGGTAGTGGATGGAAGGAGAATGAAGACAGGACAGAGTGGTTTGACGAGAGTAGAATGAAGACAGGACATCATGTAGTGCCGAGAGGAGGCAAGCAAGACAGACATCATGGTAGTGGGACGAGAGGAAAAAAAGACAGACAGGCGTGGAATAAGTGGACGTAGCGGAAGGAAACAAGACAGGATTGCGTCGGTCGTGACAGGAGAGAAATGAGACAGACCAACGCGGTAGTAGGAGCAGGAGGAGAACTGAAGACAGACACCGGTAGGTGGGAATGGAATATGAGAATGAAGTACCGGACACGCGTGGGTACTGGATGATAAAGAAGAAGACAGGACAGCACGAGTAGTGGAATGAAAAGACAGGACAGAGCATCGTAGCGATGATAAAAGAAATGAAGACAGGACAAGCGCGGTGGAGTTTTGACAGGGGAAGAATCGGAGAATGGACGAAGACAGGACAGCACAGTAGTGGAATATAAAGAGCACGACGCGCGGGATAGTGACGAGAGTAGAATAATGAACATGACATCATGGTAGTGGACGAGAGTAGAGATGAAGACGAGACATCACGGTAGTGTAGTGACAGAGGAGAAGTGAGACAGGGAAGGGCGGTAGTGGAACAGGAGGAGAAGAAGACAGGACATCATGGTAGTGAACGAGAGGATGAGACAGGACAGCGTGTTTATGGATGAGAGGCGACTAAAGACAGGACAGTATGTGGTATGGACGAGAGTAATGAAACAGTACATCATGTTTAGGTGAGCGGATAATAAAGAAGGATAGCGGGGTAGTGGAACGAGAGAGAAAGAAGAAGGCAGGACAGCGTGGTATGGTAGTCGAACAGGAGGAGAATGAAGCAAGGACCATCGCGGGTAGTGGAACGAGAGGAAATGAAGACAGGCATCATGTGTGGACGAGAGGAAATGAAGACAGTACAGCGTGGGTAGTGGACAGGAGGAAGAATGAAGACAGGACAATGTGGTAGTGGACGACGTAGAATGAGAAGAGAGTAATCCGGTAGTGACGAGAGAGAATGAAGACCAAGGACAGCGTGTAGAAGGCGACGAGCGTAGAATGAGAAGAGGACATCATGGTAGTGGACGAGAGTAAGAATGAACAGGACATCATTGTAGTGACGAGAGGACGAATAAACACTGGCAGCGGGTAGTTAGACGAGAGGAGAAAAAAGACAGGACAGCGTGGTAGTGGGACGGAGGAGAATGAAGACAAGGACATCATGGTAGTGGACGAGAGGAGGAATAAAGCCAGACAGCGTGGGTAGTGGACGAGAGGAGAATGATAGACGGATGCGCGGTGGAGTGGACAGGAGAATGAAGACAGGACAGCGTGTGGAGGAGTGATAAGAGAATGAGTACAGGACACGCGGGTTAGTGGATGGGATTAGGGAGATAAGGACAGGACAGCGCGGCGGTAGTGACAGGAGGAGAAATGAAGACAGGATATCACGGTAGTGGAGGATTGATCATTATCTCAGTGATAGAGACACATTCCCATATTTCTATCGGACAGTACAAAGTGATAAATCCAATCTTTATTACATTATACAGATCAGCTATGGAGCTACTGATCATTATCTCAGTGATAGAGACACATTCCCATATTTCTATCAGACAGTACAAAGTGATAAATCCAATCTTTATTATATTATACAGATCAGTTATGTGACTCTTCCTGCGACCCTTCTTCTCACTGTGATAGGACACATTTCTAATATATTCTAAGTCGGACATACAACGTGATAATCCAATATCTGTGTATTCAATTGATTCAACTGACTTGAAATGTAGTTTCTTGAAGACGTTTCGCTAGTCATCCGACTGGCTTTCTTCTCATTTCAGAATGACTTGTACAAGATCTGGCAATTATGTACTTAGATTCTTGTACAAGTCATTCTGAATTGAGAAAGCCAGTCGGATGACTAGCGAAACGTCTTCAAGAACTACATTTCAAGTCCATTTGATCTAATAAATACAACAGATATACCATGACCTGGATGAATGAGAACCTTCAAATGATAAATCCAACTTTATTATCTTATACAGATCAGTTATGGAGCTACGTGACCCGTTCTCTCAGTGATAAGACACATTCCCATATTTTCTATCAGACAGTACAAAGTGATAAATCCAATCTTTATTATATTATTCCCGATCGTTTATGGATCTACTGACCCCTTCTCTCAGTGATAGAGACCATTCCCATATTTCTATCGGACAGTACAAATGATAAATTCAATCTTTATTTTATATATTATAACAGTCAGTTATGGAGCTACTGAAGACGCCTTCTCTGCCAGTGATATAGGACACCTCATTCCCTATTCTATCAGACAGTACAAAGTGGATAATCCACTCTTTATTTTAAATTTAACAATCAGTTTATGGAGGCTACTGATCCTTCTCTAGTGATAGAGGACACATTCCCATATTTCTATCGGACAGTACAAAAGTGATAAATCCCAATCTTTATTATATTATACACGATCAGTTATGAACTACTGACCCTTCATCCTCAGTGATAGAGACACATTATCCCCATATTTTCTATCGACAGTACAAAGTGATAAATCCCATCTTGTTATTATATTATAACAGATCAGCTATGGGCTACTGACCATTCTCTCAGTGATAGAGACAGCATTCCCATATTTCTATCAGACAGTACATGAGTGATAAATCCAATATTTATTAATTATACAGATCAGCTATGGAGCTACTGACCCTTCTCTCAGTGATAAGACACATTCCATATTTCATCGGACGTACAAAGTGATAAATTCAATCTTTATTATTGTATACAGATCAGTTATGGAGCTTACTGACCCCTTCTCTCAGTGAGGAGACACATGCCCATATTTCATCGGACAGTACAAAGTGATAATCCAATCTTTCCTATATTAACAAGACCAGCTATGGGCTACTGATCATTATCTCAGTGATAGAGACAACATCCCATATTCCTATCGGACAGTACAAAGTGATAAATCCAATCTTTATTACATTATACAGATCAGCTATGGAGCTACTGATCATTATCTCAGTATAGAGACACATCTCCCTATTTCTATCAAGACAGTACAAAGTGATAAATCCAATCTTTATTATATTATACAGATCACTCTATGGACTACTGACCCCTTCTGTCAGTGATAGTACACATTCCATATTTCTATCGGACAGTACAAAGCCATAATTAATCTTTATTATATTAAATACGATCAGTTATGAGCTACTGACCCTTCTCTCAGTGATGAGACACATTCCCATATTTCTATCGGACATACAAAGTGATAAATCCATCATTATATATTATACAGATCAGTTATGGAGCGACGGACCCTTCTCGCATGATAGAGAACACTTCCCATATTTTCTATCGACAGTACAAAGTGATAAATCCATCTTTTTATATTATACAGATCAGCTATGGAGCTACTGACCACCTTCTCTCAGTGATAGAGACCATTCCCATATTTCTATCGGACAGTAACAAATGTAAATCAATCTTTATTATATTAACAGATCATCTATGGAGCTACTGACCCTTCTCTCCGTGATAGAGAACCTTCCCATGATTTCTATCGGACAGTACAAAGTTTAAATCCAATCTTTATTTATAACGATCAGCTATGGAGTACTGACCCTTTCTCTCAGTGATAGACAAATTCCCATTTTCTATCAGACAGTACAAAGTGATAATCCAATCTTTATATATTATCAGATCAGTTATGGAGCTTACCTGCTCCCTCATGATAGAGACACATTCCATATTTCTATCATACAGTACAAAGTGATAATCATCTTTATTATATTATACAGATCAGCTATGGAGCTACTGACCCTTCTCTCTGTGAAGAGACACATTATCCCATATTTCTATCAACAAGTATCGTGATAAATCCAATCTTTATTATATATACAGATCAGCTATGGAGCTACTGATCATTCTCTCAGTGATAGAGACACATCCCATATTCTACAGACAGTACAAAGTGATAATCCAATCTTATTATATCATCAGATCAGCTATGAGCTACTGACCCTTCTGTCATGGATAGATACACATTCCCATATTTCTATCGGACAGTACAAAGCCATAAATATAATCTTTATTATATTATACAGATATCAGTTATGAAGCTACTGACCCTTCTCTCTCGTGATAGAGACACTTCCATATTTCTATCGGACAGTACAAAGTGATAAACCAATTACTTTGCTTTAAGTAAAATTAATAAAATATTTTGGTTGGACCTGGGTTGGGATCTACATCTGATGATATTAGTGGAGAGAGAGAGAACAAATTTTAACACACTATCTGTCTGAGGATGAAATCTGCGTTGACTTCTTCACTGAAAATGAATTCAGTTAAAGTTTTTTGAAAGTTTTCATGCAGAATAAAAGCTTTTTGAGGAATCTCAAACTGCTACAGTTGTTATTATTTGTGGCACGTCATCAAAAAAAATATGTTCTCTACTTATATAATTTGTCTATATACAACTGTCTTTATAATAGGCAATCATCTATTCATCCGTCTGGGAGATAATAAAATGTTTTATATAACCCCATCGAACATCTGATTGTATTATCTCAATTAGATCATTATCCACATATAATCTACGTACTACAGAATATGAAACATTTTTAATAATCTTAACTCATTAAACGAACACAAAAACAAACTTCTTCAAGATATTTATATAGCCAATGGGGTTGTTGGACAGTAGACCCAATGAAAATCAATATTATAACCAATATTTTCCTCTGATTAATTGCACTGCAATTTCCTACAGAACCGATGTCACTCATTCCCCCCGTGGTGTACCTACCTGCAGTTTAATGATGTGTCGGGCAGTTAATTACATGCATGAGAAAATCTCCCCCAAAGGCTAAAAGGGGGTTCATTATCAGAACACAGGTAAATATTATACAGTGTCTAAATGAAAAACTGGTACTAAAAATAATAGAGGCTGAAATATGAAGATTCCATTTAATCTAAACATAATTATTTAATGTTTGTGAGTGTAAATGATACTTTACTTTGAGAGATAATGGGTTATTATAAAGATATTTGAGAGAAAAAATCAGTTTTATGCCACTTTTTAGGTTAAACAACAATAATAATAAGTTGTTTATATAAGTAAAAATGTTTTTTGTTTTTTTTAGCAAACAATTGCCTCAAATAAAGAGGCATTTTTTTTTAGGTTCTATAAATGACTCTGATTCAGTATGAAAAATAATTACCAAACCTAGGGGATTAAGTTTGTGTAACAGGTGTTTAATTTTCAATTATTAGTTTGGTTTTTTTATTTCTTTTCATCAAATTTATCCCAACGTTTTTTTTTGAATTTTTTAGGCTTGTAGTAAATGTGTAGAGAAAATTATAAGATGGGTTTGGGATTTGCACCAATAATTGGTTAATTTATGTGCCAATTTCAAGGGTAATCATTCGATAAGTAATTCTAAAACTGAATGGGGAAATAGTGGCCAGATTGTGTATGGAGAAAAAAAAATCTGTCCTTTATCCCAGTGTAATTATCACCTGGTGTATTAAATAATCTCCTGTCATTAACTCATTCCTTGGCTGTGTCCTAGCATGTGTGGGGCGTTTTCTTCATCAATATGAGCCCTTCTACAGACCAATGACACTCTGCTCTATCTCTGCATAAATTGCATAGCTTGCTACAAATATGGCAGAAATGGGGATGTTGAGGAAGGGGACAGTTTGTTATCTGGACCCAAGTACTGGAAATGAGCTACTTGCAGTCATTTTAACAACTGGCTAGTATAGAGTTCCTTTAAAAAAAATTAGGACTGTTGCTAATGCATTTGCACAGACACTCGTGGCACCCTACTATCTATTTCCTTTAACAGCTACACCATTATTTTGAAGAAATGGCCCATTATACTTCAGATGTTACCCAGAACCTTTAATGAACAAGGAGATTATGAACTCATTAACGGATTTTTTAGCTAGACACTATAATTAAATTATTTGCATTCATTACAGTGGTATTGGCACTTTGAGACTGTGGGATCCATCAGATCAAAAAAGAAACCTCACCCCTGGTGTAACGATATCCAATTTAAAAGAAGTAATGTAAGTGGACTTAGTTGACTTAATAAACACATGGCTATATTTATATTGATGTCTAATAATTTCCACATCTATTTTTAGGCCTCATAATATATAAGCATTTTATCTCACAAGTTGGGATCATGTTCCATCATGTTAGCTACACAATTAGCCCTTTTCTAGACTGCAGTGAATTTTTTTTTAATCAAGACTTGAATCTGCAAAAAGTTCTGCTAATTGATACATGGCCAAGGTGTACCTTGGGGCTCACACTAGGCTTTATTAGCTGCTGAGTTCTTGTTTGGACTTCATCTCGTTTGGGTGGCTGTAAGACCTCCCCTCTAAAGATATATGAACACCCAGGGTTCAAGGAAATTCCCCAGGTTGGACTTTAATTAATACCCAGCTGACCACAAATTTATGTTTTTGAACCCCAATTTTTTATTTGCAAAATATATACTGTAATTACCAACCATTGTGTGTTAGCTCGGAGGGTTAGTAAAATGATTACTTTTAGAAGATAAATACATGAGGTTGCAGGTTCAAATCCCCAGACGTATTATAAAACTGTAATTTTCTTTCTGCCAGTCATGGCTTGCTAGTCATTAAACTGCATATCTAATTTTCTTTTCTGTTGAAAAGCAAAGGAATATGTAGACTGGGTTAAAGAACATTTTTTTTAAGGATGACACATTTTAGAATTGGTTTTTAAAAAAAACACGTACCTGGAAAGGGAAATAGGATTGAATTATTCCTACCTCCAATATGTTCCAGTTAGTGTCCTGGGCTTTCCTGTATTAAATAGTGCTGAACACTAAATATTTCTGTGAGCATTTCTCCTCACAGAAATGATATTGGGTGGTAGGTATTACCACCAATCTCCCCGATCCAGTTATCTGGGTCATTCCTTCTGTCAATAGAGCATAAATGCTTTCCGAATTTTTATAGGGTGGTAGATGGACACAATATTACGACTGTCTGTGAATGCTTTAATTTTCATTCTTGCACCATAACCTGTTTCGGGTATCAGTAACCTTTCTCAAGGGACCCGATACCTTTGCATGGTATCAGTGAACTGGGTCAAATACTTTTTCACAGGTTGCTCAAGTTGCATCAAACCAAACCTCCCATCCCTTGCTCCTCCCCATAGTACTATACCTTAGTAGAGGCTTTTTACTATGGCATATATTTTGAGATTTTACTATGGACATATATTTTGAAGATTATGCTAGACATATATTTTGGAGATTTTGGTTCACTAGTTACAAAAGACTTTTACCCTTGAAGCTTGGATTCTTTTTGGTAGCTCCACCTTACCCATCCAAAGACTATGGACTAGATTAAGGATGGTCACTATGGGGATGGGAGTTTTGGTTTTGATGCAACTCATGCAACCTGTTGAAAGTATTTGAGCAGTTTCACGTTTACAATGCAAAGTTATCAGGAACTTATAAGAAGGGATACCTGATACCCGAAACAGGTTTGGTGCAGGATTGGAAATAAAGCATTCACAGCTCAGTCTGTACTATTAGTCTCATTCTACCACAGCCACAAAAAAAACCACCCCCCCCACTTGCTTACAATTACAAGTGCCAGTGGAGACCCCGTGAATCCTTGAGACCAAGCCTAGAGCTACCGGCAGCAGTGGAACAAACCTACAAATTGATCTAGGATTTTCGGATTTTCCACCAAATTCTAATGATCGACATCTGATGATACAATAACAACTCAGTAATAGATTGAGATTCCTTTTTTTCTTTAGATCCCTAGATCTATATTGTTCAGAGACGACTGTCCTCCATGGCTTTTAGAGGCCCTGAAACCTGGAACCAAGCCTTGCTGTTATGACTGTGTGCCATGTTCAGAAGGGGAGATCTCCAATAGAACCGGTTACAATTAAAGGAGTATTTTTAAGAGATAGAGGTAGTTTAAATAAAAAAAAATATAAAATGATTTCTCCATTCTATGTTTATACGATCATGTCCATGTCTCACTGGGTAACAGGGCTGATGGCTCTAGAGTTTTACTAATTAAATGATTCTGGACTGTGCACTGAGCTTAATGAATTATTAGTCACCCATCCCAAAAAAAAAGCTTAGCAATTAAACTGTAATCATATGATATATGTAAATTGCTGATACTGGAATTATGGAATTGCTGTAACCTGGAATTATGGGAATTGATGATTATTGAATTATGGGAATGATATTATTGGAATTATGGCAATTGCTAAATACTGATTTTAACCTCATTTAAGCCTGTCCCATGAGCGATTGCTCTGAGCGATTTTCTGTTTTAAAGAGATTTTTCTGTTTTTTTATTAAGAGACTTGACAGCGTTAAAAACTAAAGGCATTTATCCTGTGGTTGCAGCTAGTAAATGTACTAACCTAACACTATTTATTTTTAGGAGGGTGCCTGTTATAGTAATTATCACTAGTGTTTTTTTTATTTTTTTTTACTACTTACTGCTTGAATAGGTGGTAGAATTGTTTAAGTAACTCAAAGCACTGGTTACTAAAACAAATACTTGTGTTTAAAAACACTGTTACTGTGGAGCGGGGGCTGGTAGAGACAAGAAAGGTATGTTTTTTTCTCTCTCCTCATGATTGGATGGGGGTGTACTAATTGGTTTTAAATTGGCTGAGGCCTGTGGCTCTGGTTGGTTTTGAACCTCATTTAAGCCACTTCCCATGAGCGATTGCTCTTAGCGATTTCCTGTTTTAACAGGATTTCTGTTTTTAAGAGATTGACAGCGTTAAACCAAAGCGTTTATTACTGTGGTTGCAGCCAGTAAATGTCTAAACCTAACCTATTTATTTTCTAGGAGGGTGCCTGTGTAAGTAATTAACTCACTAGTGTCATTTTATATTTTTTTTACTACTTACTGCTTGAATAAGGTGTAGGAATTGTTTGAGTAACTCAAAGCCCTGGATTACTAAACCAATACTTGTGTTTAAAAAACCCTGTTACCTGTGGAGCGGGGGCTGGTAGGAGAACAAAGGAAAGGTTTTTTTTTTTTTTCTCTCTCCTTCTCTGATTGATGGGGGTGTAACTAAATTGGTGTTAATTGGCTGAGGCCTGTTGGCCTCTGGTTGGTTTTGAACCATTTAAGGCACTCTTCCCATGACGATTAGCTCTGAGCGATTTTCTGTTTAAGAGATTTTCTGTTTTTTAAGAGAATTGACAGCGTTAAAAAACTAAAGCGTTTAAAACAAGAAGCGTTTAAGAACACACTTTTCTCTGCTGTGTATTGCTGTTTAGTATGGACAAGTTTTGTTGGGGGCCGGCGCAGTGTGCATCCTGCCGCATGTATGGGATCTTGGAGCAGCCGCCCCAGGGGACCTATGTATGTTGTCAGATGTGAGTGGTGTTCCCATTGGATCTGAGGTAACGAGTCTAGGGGTAAACTTGCAGCATTGCAGGACTTGGCAACCTGGGGGAAATGCAGGTACTGGCGGGGCCAGTAACTGGTGGGTGGAGATGAACTGAAATAAGGTGGAGAACTGGTATTGGACCGCAACAGAAGAGTGGTGGTTAATGTAGCTAAATCTATGTGGGCTAAAGTTCTAAGCGAGTTCCTCAGGTCTGTACTGGGGTGCCGCTTCTGTTAAAATCTGTTTATAATACTTAGAAGGGGCATTGAGAGCAGGTCTCTGTGTTGCTGATGACACTAAATTATGCGAGCTTTGGAAACTTCCAATGATGTGCAAGTGCTGCAAGCAACCCTAGATAGATTATCAAAATGGGCAGCAGAATGGCAGATGGGATTTCATGTTGATAATGTAAGATGATATTCATTGGATTTATATCCCTGTTGCCACCTACACCATAAATAACTCTGTGTTAAGTGCATCTGTAATGGAAAAGATTTGGGTTCTGGTAGATATAACAGACTAGCTGTAGCAAACATCCAGGTACAAACAGCTAGAGCTAGCAAGATATTCTTGTATAAAGAGGGAATGGAATCAAGAGAGAAAATCTTATTCTCCCTCTTTACAAGGCACTGGTAAGGGCCACATTGTGGAATATGCGTGCAGTTTTGGAATCCCATATACAAAAGTGACATCTTGGAAATTGAGGCAGTTCAGAGAAGGGCAACTAAATAATAAGGGGAATGGAGGGGCTTGAATATGCAGGCAGATTAGACAGTTAAGGGCGTTTTACATTGGAGAAGCGGCGTTGCGTGGGACATGATACCTTATACAAATATATTAATGGCCTCATACAGTGAACTCCTCTGGTTTCACTATAGGTCATATCAGAGACGCGGACCTCCTTTAAGGTTGAAGAAAAGAAGTTTCATCTTCAAGTTAGGAGAGGTTTCTTACAGTGGAGACACGTGTGAAACTGTGGAACTGTCTTCCAGCAAGGTGGTAATGGCAAGTTCATGAATAACTTAAAAAAGGCCTGGATACGTTTCTAAACTAAAAAATATTGAGATTACGGTATTAATCATATAGATCTGGTTATCCAGGATACTTTCCGATTGCCGTTTTGGAGTCGGAAGGAATTTTCCCCCCTTTTTTAGCTGGGGTTTTTTGCTTCCTCTGATCCAACTGTTAGGTAGGGTTAAAAAAAAAAAAAAAAAAAAAGGGATAGGTTGGACTTGATGGACGAATGTGCTTTATTCACCTTAATTACTAGTTACTATGTTACTATGTTATTATGGAATTATGTGAATTCATTATTATTGGTAATTGTATTCCACCAAATGATTTGATCAATGAAGACCTTTGCTGTTGGTCATGATTGGTTTTTTGTGAAGGACATTTACTGATGTTTTGAGGCTGTCTTAGAAAAATCCCACAATTATGGGATCCCTGTCTTAAACCTATTAACATTGGATGCACCATGAATACTAAAAAAAAAATCCCTGTTTTAAACATATCTTTGACTTGGCTGTATTCAAGCCTCAAAAAAAAATAGACACATCTGGTATTTGGAGGACATCTGACATCCTACAATGAGTCACTTATACATATATATAGAGAGTATATTTTGGGTTCAGGTCTTGGGAATGATTGGGAAGGGATACCAGGCATTGTCCTACACTTTGGAAAACCCAGGGCACCCCACTGCATTGGGATGATAATGGGTCTGAGGATATCATCGGTGCCTAACATCAGTAAAGTACTATAAGCACAATGTGATGTCTGTGAGCATGTGGTACTGCTGAGTTTTTAACCCCTGCAGACCTGCTCAGCTCTCGTCATGTTTTTGCCGGTCTCTTTATGTCTCCCCAAATACTCTTTGTTGGAGACATGGCTCCATTATGCGATTGGCACAATTGACGTTTCATGCTTGCACAACCAGAGCACATACTGGACCCTAAGCTACTTACGTATCAGTAGTGAAAAAGACACCAGCCACCTGCTAAGACTGTAGAATTATCATCCAGAAAAGAAAACAGTCTTTCCACTTAATTTCAATTTCAGCTATTCATTATTATTAGTTAATATAAAAAAATACAACAGACACATTTATCTAAACATTTGGGGATGAAATTAGAGTTGTAGCTGTAAAATCCATACTGTGTTTGCTATTCACTGTAATAATGATAATAGAAACTATAAGCTATTAGTAGATAAAGATTGAATGAAGCAGACAGCGCGGTAGTGGACGAAGGAGAAGAGCAGGACAGCGCGAAGTGGACGAGAGGAATGAAGACAGGAACAGCGCGGTGTGAGTGGGACAGAGGAGAATGAAGAAGGACAGCGCGGTAGTGACAGGGGTGGAGTGAAGACAGTACAGCGTGTAGTGGACAGGAGGAGAATGAAGACAGGACATCATGGTAGTGGATGAGAGGAGAATGAAGACAGGACATCATGGTAGTGGACGAGAGGAAATAAAGACGGACAGCGCGGGCAGTGGACGAGAGGAGAATGAAGACATGATAGCGTGGTAGTGGACAGGAGGGAATGAAGACAGGACAGCGCGGTAAGTGGACAGGAGGAGAAGGAAGACGGACATCATGTAGTGGACGTAGGAGAATAAGACAGGCATCATGGTAGTGGACGAGAGAGAAGAAGACTGCAGGTGGTAGTGTTAATATAAAAAATACAACAGAAAATGTATCTAAACTTAGTGGATGAAAATAAGAGTTGTAGCTGTAAATCCAACCTGTGTTGCTATCACTGTAATAATGATAATGAAACTATAAGAAATATATAGTAGATAAAGACTGGTTGCATTTTTTGAAAATTAACAACGTTTCAAAACTAAGCATGCACGCACATCGGAAGCACCAAAGTAGCTGGAAAGGTGCGAACCAAGGAGACCGAAGGACAGGACAGTGCGGTATGGATAATAGGAGAATGAAAGAAGGACAGCGGTGCTAGTGGACGAGAGTAGAAATAAGACAGGACAGCGCGGTAGTGGATGAGAGTAGAATAAAGACAGGACAGCTGGTAGTGAGAGAGGAGATGAAGACAACGCGTGGGTAGTGGATAGAGGAGAATGAAGACAGGCAGCCTGGTAGGGACAGAGTAGAATGAAGACAGGACAGCGCGGTAGTGGATGAGAGTAGAATGAGAGACAGGACATGCGGGTATTGGACATGAGAGTGAGAATACCCATAACAGCGTGTAGTGGACGAGAGGAGAATGAAAGTGGACGAGGAGAAGAAGCAGGCAGCGCGGTATGGATGAGAGTAGAATAAGCAGGACAGCGTGGTATTGGACGAGGGAGAATGAAGACAGGACAGCGCTTAGTGATGAGAGTATAATAAACAGGACACCGTGGTGTGACGGAGAATAAGAACAGGACAGCGTGGTAGTGGATGAGAGTACGAAATGAAGACAGGACAGCGTGTATTGGACAGAGTAGAATGAAGACAGGACAGCGTGGTAGTGATGAGAGTAGAATAAAGACAGACAGCGTGGAGTGACGAGAGGAGAATGAAGACAGGATAGCGTGGTAGTGACGATGAGAGAATAAAGACAGGACAGCGCGGCTGTGGACAGGAGGAGAATGAAGACAGGATAGGCGTAGTGGGAGAGAGGAGAGTAAATGAAGACGGATAGCGTGTAGTGGAGAGAGGAGAATGAAGACAGGATAGCGTGGGTAGTGGACGAAGGAGAATGAAACAGGACTAGCGTGTAAGTGGATGAGAGTGAAGAAAGAGGAACAGCGGTAGTGACGAGGAGAAATGAAGACAGACCGCTTGATTGGGAAGAGGAGATGACAGGACGTGGTAGTGGATGAGAGTAGAATGAAAGACCGACGCGATAGTGAGCGGAGGTGAATGAAGACGGTAGTGGTAGTGGATGAGAGGAAAATGAAGACAGGCCAGCGCGTATATGGACGAGAGTAGAATGAAGACGCGACCTGCGGTAAGTGATGAGAGAGATGAAGACAGGACAGCGGTAGTGTGAAGGAGGAGAAGAAGACAGGAACACGCGGTAGTGTGAGACGGGCCAATGAGACAGGACAAGCCGCGGTAGTGGGACAGGAGGAGAATGAAGACGGACAGCGCGGTAGTGGATGAGAGGAGAAATGAAGACCAGGACAGCGCTTAGTGGACGAGAGTAAAATTAAAAAATACACCAAAAAGAACACATTATCCCCCTATCAGATTACCCTGCACGAAATGCAACAGTGGAGTAGCGACTATATTTAAATATTTCTTTATTGGAGCCGTTAAAAAAAATGTTTAAAATAATACAAAACAAAGCAGGATTGAAGCAAAAGATAGGGAACCCGCCCAAAAGAGAAATATTAGTGTGAGGGAAGACAAACACATCTCTTCCCACATATCCAATTACTAAGGCTCGTAGATGCTAGCCCTGTACAAAAATATAGTAATAGATCATCTCTTACTAATATGGTAAAAGGAAAGGTAAGAAATCCCTGTCTGGGGGTCTCATGAGAGATGAATCTCGTAGCCGGTCCAAAGAGTAAATAGGACCTACCACTAGGACACTATGCTAACATGCGGGTTCACTCAGAAAATAAATACAATAACCCATTATCCGATTCCCCTGTATGTCTTCAGAGAGAGGGGCTCTAGTATGGAAGTTTCCTGATGCCAAAAATGGTTAACACGTAGGGATGCCTGTATTACGCCCCCCTCGAGTTAATGTCATGAGGAGGATCAGGCAATCCCACAGAAAACCGGGATCGGGTAGGGTGCAGAAATGAAAGATTAAAAAAGCATATGTCAAGAACGGCCGACGCGTTTTTGTCCCTCGTGCGGGGACTACATCATAGCTGGAAAGATTCGCTATCTTGTACGTGTATAAATACCTCAATCAATCTGACTTGGGGCTGTTGATTGTGCGCATAGCACCAATGGGATCGCGGGTTGTGAACACACCCCCGCCCCTCCTCCTCATAGCGAAGTAAATAGGTAGTGTTACGCGTGGTCTACCCATGAAAACCAACGAGTAGGTTGATCATGTTGAAGTCCGAAAATTCTAGAAAGATCACACATGAGATCAAAATAAATGGTAAGATAGATTTGGTCAGTAAGAAAACTGTATACATACTGGACCGAACTGAATTATGGACTTATGACCAGTGTTCCATTATCATAGCCTAGACTAGGAGAAACATGTGTAATCCTCGTAAGGTAAGTTATCTGGCTAGAGATCACTTTATCATTCTGGTATGCCACATACATGCTGTACATGAAGCCCAGAAGTCAAGAAATGCATTAAATTGTATTTTGTCATTAAGTCTGCATGGCACCAGTGTTTAAGTAGGCAAATCCAGGGACTCTCTCTCTAATGAGTTTATTTTTCTCTATCGCCCCCTCTAATGCCAAGTGGGACTTTTTCCAAGGAGTGGCGGGGTGTGTTTCACAACCCGCGATCCCATTGGTGCTATGCGCACCAAACACAGCCCCAGTCAGATGATGAGAGTATTACACGTACTAAGTAGCACTCTCTCCACTATGAGTAAGTCCCCGTACGAGGGACAAAACGCGTCGGCTGTTATCTTGACATGCTTTTTAAGCTTTCCATTTCTGCACCCTACCCGATCCCCGGTTTTCTGTGGGAT
This sequence comes from Hymenochirus boettgeri, assembly GCA_019447015.1. Taxonomy (NCBI): domain Eukaryota; kingdom Metazoa; phylum Chordata; class Amphibia; order Anura; family Pipidae; genus Hymenochirus; species Hymenochirus boettgeri. Next base: position 45,116 of record JAACNH010000829.1, on the reverse strand, counting down.
TGCCTGATCCTCTCATGACATTAACTCTGAGGGGGCGTATACAGGCATCCCATACGTGTTAACCATTTTTGGCATCAGGAACTTCCATACTAGAAGTCCCTCTCTCTGAAGCTACAGGGGAACGGAATATGGGTTGTATTTTTTTTTTTCCGAGGTAACCGCATTGTAGCATAGTGTCCTTAGGGTGGTCCATTTACTCTTTGGACCGGCTACGAGATTCATCTCTCATGGACCCCCAGACAGGGATCCTTTACCTTTCCTTTACCATATTAGTAAGATGCTCATACTATTATTTTTGTCTACTGGCTAGCATCTACGAGCCTTGTAATTGCTATGTGGGAAGAGAGTGTTTGTTCTTCCCTCACACTAATATTGTCTCTTTGGGCGGTTTCCCTATCTTTTGCTTCAATTCCTGCTTTGTTGTTATATTTAACAATTTTTTTAACGTATCCTCAATAAAGAAATTATTTTTTTAAATATTAGTCGCTACATCCACTGTTCATTTTCTGTAGGGTAATCGATGGGGATACTGTGTTCTTTTTGTGTGTATTTATTCTATTTCTCCCCATTTACCCTGTTTCAAATAGTTCATCAGCCGGCTTGTGCTTCACAATACTTCTTTCCTTTGGAGATTAGAATGAAGACAGGACATCATGGAGTGGACGGAGGAGAATGAAGACAGGACAGCGTGGTATGTGGACAGGAGGATAATGACAGACAGGACATCGCGGTAGTGGACGAGAGAGAATGAAGACAGGACATCATGGTAGTGGACGAGAGGAGAATGAAGACAGGACAGCGTGGTAGTGGACAGGAGGAGAATGAAGACAGGACATCGTGGTAGTGGACGACAGTAGAATGAAGAGAGGACATCACGGTAGTGGACGAGAGGAGAATGAAGACAGGACAGCGTGGTAGTGGACGAGAGTAGAATGAAGAAAGGACATCATGGTAGTGGACGAGAGTAGAATGAAGACAGGACATCATTGTAGTTACGCGAGGAGAATAAACAAGGACAGCGTTGGTAGTAACGAGAGGAGAAAAAAGAGCAGACAGCGTGGTAGTGGATGAGAGGAGAATGAAGACAGGGCATCATGGTAGTGGACGATAGAAGAAATAAAGACAGGACAAGCGTGGTAGTGAACGAGAGGAGAATGAAACAGGATAGCTGCGTAGTGGACAGGAGAAGAATGAAGACGGACAAGCGTTGTATTGGAGGATAAGAGAATGAGACAGGACAGCGCGGTAGTGGATGATAGGAGAATAATGACAGGACACGCGTAGTGGACAGGAGAGAATGAAGACAGGATTTATGGTAGGGAGAGAGTAAATGAAGACAGGACATCACGGTAGTGAACGAGAAGAAATGAAGACAGGACAGCGTGGTAGTGTATGATAATAATGAAGACAGATAGCGCGGTAAGTGGCCAGGAGGAGAATGAAGACAGGACAAGCACAGTAGTGGACGAGAGGTAGATGAAGACAGGATACAGCGTGGTAGTGGACGAGAGAAATGAAGACAGGACACGCGGTAAGTGGACAGGAGGAGAATGAAGACGGACCACGCGCGGTAGTGGCAGAGCAGAATGAAGACAGGACATGCGTAGTGGATGATTTGAGATGAAGAAGGAAGCACGGTATGGAGTGGACGAGAGTGAAGGAAGACAGAACATCATGGTGGAACAGAGGGAATAAAGACGGCTCGCGGTAGTGAAATGGAGGAGAATGAAGACAGGACATCACGGTAGTGGGACGAAGTAGATTGAAGACGGAAATCATGGTAGTGACGAGAGGAGAATGAGACAGGACAGCGTGGTAGTTGGACAGGAGGAGAAATGAAGACAGCGTGCGGTAGTGGACGAGAGGAAATGAAGACAGGACATCATGGTAGTGGACAGAGAGTATGAATGAAGACAGGAATCATCGGTATTGAACGAGAGAGAATGAAGACATGATAGCGCGGTAGTGATGAGAGGGGAATGAAGACAGGATAGCGCGGTAGTGGATGATAAGAGAATGAAGACAGGACACAGCGCGGTAGTGGTGATAGGAGAATAAGGACAGGACAGCGCGGTAGTGGACAGGAGGAGAATGAAGACAGTATATCATGGTAGTGGAGGAGAGTAGAATGAAGACAGGACATCACGGTAGTGAACGAGAAGAGAATGAACAGGACATCGTGGTAGTGGATGATAAGAGAATGAAGACAGGACAGCGCGGTAGTGGATGATAGGGAATGAGACGATAGCGCGTAGTGGACAGAGGAGAATGAAGACAGGACCAGCACGTAGTGGACGGGAGGAGAATGAAACAGGACATCATGGTAGTTGGACGAGAGTAATGAAGACAGGAATCATGGTAGTGGACGGAGTAGAATGAAAACAGGGCTCATGGTAGTGGACAGAGTGAGAATAAAGATAGGAAAGCGCGGTAGTGGACGAGAGAGAAGAAGACGGTATTGAGGTAGTGGACGAGAGAGAATGAAGACAGGACGAAGTGGTAGTGGATGATAAGAAGAATGAAGACAGGACAGCGCTTATTGGATGATAGGAGAATGAAGACAGGACAGTGGTAGTGGATGATAAGAACGAAACTGGCCACGCGCGGTAGTGGACGAAAGAAAGAAGACAGGACAGCGTGTAGGGACGAGAGGAAATGAAGACAGGATAGCCGGTTAGTGGACGAGAGGAGAATGAAGACAGGACAGCGTGGTAGTGGACGAGAGGAGAATGAGCCAGGCAACGCGGTATGTGGACAGAGGAGAATGAAGACAGGACACGCGCGGTAGTGGGCGAGAGAAGAATGAGACAGGACAGTGCTGGTAGTGGATGATTGGAAATGAGACCAGGACAGCACGGTAGTGGACAGAGTAGAATGAGACAGAACATCATGGAGTGCCAGGAGATAAGACGGACCTCATGTAGTGGAGAGAAGTGAAAGACAGGATATGCGCAATGTGACAGGGATAGGAGAAGTGGACGAAGACATCGCTGTAAGTGAACGAGAGGATATGAGAACAGGAATCACGGTAGTGGACGCGAGTAGATTGAGACACGGAAGCACGTAGTGACGAGAGAATGAAAAAGGACAGCGTGTTGGCGAGAGGAGATAAAGAAGGACAGCGTGGTAGTGGACAAACGAGAATGAGACACGATAGCGCGGTATTGGACAGGAGAATGAAGACGGACAGCGTGGTAGTGGTATTGATCCGAGCAGAAGACGGCAGCGCGTAGTGGATGATAGGAGAATGAAGACAGGACAGCGCGGTAGTGGACAGGAGGAGAATGAAGACAGGATATCATGGTAGTGGAGAGAGTAGATGAAGACAGGACATCACGGTAGTGAAAGAGAAGAGAATGAAGACAGGACAGCGTGGTAGTGGATGATAAGAGAATGAAGACCGGACAGTGCGGTAGTGGATGATAGGAGAATGAAGACAGGATAGCGCGGTAGTGGACAGGAGGAGAATGAAGACAGGACAGCATGGTAGTGGACGAGAGGAGAATGAAGACAGGAACATCATGGTAGTGGCGAGATTAGAATGAAGACAGGACATCACGGTAGTGGACGAGAGTAGAATGAAAACAGGGCATCATGGTAGTGGACGAGAGGAGAATAATGCCAGGACAGCGCGGTAGTGGACGAGAGAAAAGAAGACAGGATAGTGCGGTAGTGGACGAGAGAGAATGAAGACAGGCAGAAAGTGGTGTGGATGAAAGAAATGAAGACAGGACACGCGGGTAGTGGATGATAGGAGAATGAAGACAGACAGAGTGGGTAGTGGATATAAGAGAAACGAGAACTGGCCAGCGCGGTAGTGGAAAGGAGGAGAATGAAACAGATAGCGCGTGTGACGGAAAGGAGAATGAAACAGTACAGCGTGGTAGGGAAAGACGAGGGAAGAATGAAGACAGGACAGTCGTGTAGTGGACGAGAGGAGAATGAAGACAGGACAGCGCGGTAGTGGGCGAGAGAAGAATGAAGACAGGACAGTGCGGTAGTGGATGATTGGAGAATGAACAGGACAGCACGGTAGTGGACGAGAGTAGAATGAAGACAACATCATGGTAGTGACGCAGAGAATGAAGAAGGACAGCGTGGTAGTGACGAGAGTAATGAAGAAAAGGACATCATGGTAGTGGACAAGAGGAGAATAAAGACAGGACACGGGTACGGACAAAGGAGATGAAGACAAACACCCGAAAAAATTAAAGCGCGTAGTGGACAGGAGGAGAATGAAGACAGGACAGCGTGGTAGTGGATGATAGGAGAATGAAGACAGGACAGCGCGGTAGTGGATGAAAAGAGAATGAAGACAGGACAGCGCGGTAGTGGATGATAGGAGAATAAGGACAGGACAGCGCGGTAGTGGACAGGAGGAGAATGAAACAGTATATCATGGTAGTGGAGGGAAGTAGAATGAAGACGGACATCACGGTGTGAACGAGAAAGAGAATGAAGACAGGACAGCGTGGTAGTGGATGATAAGAGAATAAGACAGGACACGCGGTAGTGGATGATAGGAGAATGAAGACATGAAGCGCGCGTAGTGACAGGATGAGAAATGAAGACAGACGCACGGTAGTGGACGAGAGGAAGATCAAGACGGACTCGGAGTGGACGAGTAGATGAGACAGGAATCATGTAGTGGACGAGAGTAGAATGAAAACAGGGCATCATGGTAGTGGACGAGAGGAGATACATATAAGAGTAGGACGAGCGGTAGTGGACCGGAGAGGAGAAAGAAGACAGGATCGTGAGGTAGTGGACGAGGAGGAATGAGACAGGACAGAGTGGTAGTGGATGATAGAGAATGAAGACGGACAGCGCCCGTAGTGGATGATAGGAATGAACAGGACAGAGTATTGGTATGGAATGATACGAGAACGAGACTGGCCAGCGCGGTAGTGGACGAGAGGAGAATGAAACGGACAGCGTGGTAGTTGAGAACGAGAGGAGAATGAAGAAGGACAGCGGGTAGTGGAGAGACAGAGAATGAAGACAGGATGCGAGGTAGTGGACGAGAGGAAATGAGACAGGACAGCGTGGTAGTGGACGAGAGAAATGAAAGAAAGGACAACGTGGTAGTGGACAGGGAGGAGAATGAACAGAGGCATAATGGTAGTGGACGAGAGGAGAATAAAGATAGAACGGACGCGCGGTAGTGGTACGAGAGGAGAAGAAGACAGGATAGTGAGGTAGTGGACGAGGAGAATGTAAGACAGGACAGAGTGGTGTGGATATAAAAAGAGAACAGACAAACGCCGTAGTGTATGATAGGAGAATGAAGACAGGACAGATGTAGTGGATGATAGAAACGAAAGACTGGCCGCGCGGTAGTGGACGAGAGGAGAATGATACAGGACAGCGATGTGTGGACGAGAGGAGAATGAGACAGTACCGCGGGTAGTGGGACGAGAGAGATGAAGACAGGATAGCCGTTAGTGGAAGGGACGAGAGAGAATGAAGACAGGACAGCGCGGTAGTGACAAGGAGGAGAATGAAGACAGGACCGCGCGGTAGTGGGCGCGAGAAGAATGAAGACAGACAGTGCGGTAGTGGATGAGGAGAATGAAAGCAGCACGGTAGTGAACGAGGTGAATAAGACCAGAACATCGATGGTAGTGGACGAGAGGAGAATGAAAGACAGGAAATCATGGTAGTGGACGAAGGAGAATGAAGACAAAGGATAGCGCAATAGTGGAAAAGGAGGAATGAAGACAGGACATCGCGGTAGTGAAACGAGGAGAATGAAGACAGGACATCACGGTAGTGGACGAGAGTAGAATGAATACAGGACATTCACGGTAGTGAACGAGAAGAGAATGAGACAGACAGCGTGGTTGGATGATAGAGAATGAAACCGGACAGTGCGGTAGTGGATGAGGAGATGAGACAGTAGCCCGGTAGTGGACATAGGAGAATAACAGGACCAGGTATGGACGAGAGGAGATGAGACCGGACATCATGGTAGTGGCCGAGATAAAATAAGACAGGACAACCACGGTTTGGACGGAGTAGAATAAAACAGGCATCTGGTAGTGACGAGAGAAATAATGACAGGACAAGCCGGTAGTGGACGAGAGGAGAAAGAAGACAAGGGATAAGTGCGTGTAGTGGACAGAGGAAGAATGAGACAGGACAGAGTGGTAGTGGATGATAAGAGAATGAAGACAGGACAGCGCGGTAGTGGATGATAGGAGAATGAAGACAGGACAGAGTGGTAGTGGATGATAAGAGAACGAAGACTGGCCAGCGCGGTAGTGGAAAGGAAGAGAATGAAGACAGGATAGCGCGGTAGTGGATGAGAGGAGAATGAAGACAGGACAGCGTGGTAGTGGACGAGAGGAGAATGAAGACAGGATTAGCGCGGTAGTGGACGAGAGGAGAATGAAGACAGGACAGCGTGGTGTGGACGAAAGGAAATGAAGACAGGACAGCGCGGTAGTGGACAGGAGGAGATGAAGACAGGACAGCGCGGTAGTGGGCGAGAGCAGAATGAAGACAGGACAGTGCGGTAGTGGATGATTGGAGAATGAAGACAGACAGCACGTTAGTTACGAAGTAGAATGAAGACAGAACATCATGGTAGTGGACGAGAGGAGAATGAAGAAAGGACAGCGTGGTAGTGGACGAGAGTAGAATGAAGACAGGACATCATGGTAGTGGACGAGAGGAGAATAAGACAGGACAGCGTGGTAGTTGAACAAAAGGAATGAAGACACATACGCGGTAAGTGGATCAGGAGGAATGAAGACAGGACGCGTGGTAGTGCATGTAGTGAGAAATGAAGACAGGACAGCGCGGTAGTGGATGAAAGAAATGAGACCGGACAAGCGCAGGGGGGCGGGTATGGGATGATAGGAGAAATAGGCAGGACAGGCGGGTAGTGGACAGGCAGGAGAATGAAGAAGGAATATCATTGTAGTGGAGGAATAGTAGAATGAAGACAGGACTCACGGTGTGAACGAGAAGAGAATTAAGACAGCACAGGTGGTAGTGGATGAAGTAGCCGATGAAGACAGGCACGCGCGGTGTAGCGGATGAAGGAGAATGAGACAGGATAGCGCGGTCGGTAGTTGGACTAGGAGGAGAATGAGACAGTACAGGCACGGTAGTGAAGAAGGAAATGAAACAGACATCCATGGAGTGGACGAGAGTAGTATGAAGACAGGACATCATGGTAGTGGGAGAGTAGATAGAATGAAAACAGGGCATCATGGTACGTGGACGAGAGGGAATAAAGAATAGGACAGCGCAGGTGTAGGGACGGAGGAGAAAAAAGGACAGGATAGTGAATAGTGTACGTGTGGACGGAGGGAAGGAAGAATACAGAGTGGTAGTGGATGATAAGAGAATGACGACATGACCACGCGCCGTAGTCGTGATGAGGAGAATGAAGACAGGACAAGTGGGGTAGAGGGATGATAAGAGAACGAGACGACTGGCCAGCGCGGTAGTGGACAAAGGAAATGAGACAGGACAGCGTGGTAGTGGGACAAAGGATAATGAAGACAGGACAGGCGTGTAGTGACGAGAGGAGAATTAGAGGCGATAGCGCGGGGTAGTGGACGAGAGGAGAATGAGACAAGGACCAGGCGTGGTAGTGGGCGAGGAGGAGAATGAAATAGGACAACGGGTGCGTATGGACAGGAGGGTAAATGAAGACAGGACCAGCGCGGTGTGGTGGGCGAAGAAGAATGAAGACAGGACAGTGCGGTGGTAGTGGATGATTGGAGAATGAAGACAGGACAGCACGGTAGTGCGAGCTAGAATGAAGACGAACCTCAGGGTCGTGGACCGAGAGGAGAATAAAGAAGGACCATCATGGTTGGACGAGAGGAGGAGAATTAAGACAGGATACGACCCGCACTAGGGACAGAGGAGAATGAAGACGAGGACCATCGCGGGTTAGTGGAGAGGACGGAGCGAATGAAGACAGGACATCACGGTAGTGGACGGCTAGAGTAGATTGAGACAGGAATAACGACGGGAGGGACGAGAGGAGAATGAAAGAAGATTACAGCGTTGGTAGTGACGGAGGGAGATAATAGAAAGGAACAGGCGTGTGTGGACCAAAGGAGGGATATGATGGAGACAGGAGATAGCGCGTGGGGGGGTTGGGTTAGTGGGGACATGAGTAGAATGAATGATTGTGGACCGACATGTGTGCGGGTAGTGATGATAGGAGAATGAAGACGGATAGGCGGTAGTTGGACAGGACGAATATAGACAGGACAGCATGGTGTGAAGCGAGAGGAGTAATGAAGACAGTGACACCACTGTAGTGGACGAGAGTAGAATGAAAACAGGCATCCATGTAGTTGGACGAGGGAATAATGACAGGACACGCGGTAGGGTGGTGGACGAGAGGATAAAGAGACGCGATATGCGGTAGTGACGAGGGGAGAATGAAGGGAAAGGACAAGGGGTAGTGGATGATAAGGAGAACGAAGATGGCCAGGCGTCGGTAGGTGGAAAGGAGGAGAATGAGACAGGATAGCGCCGTAGTGGATGAGAGGAGAATGAAGACCAGGACAGCTGGGGTAGTGGACGGAGGAGAATGAAGACAGGATGAAGCGCGGTAGGTGTACGAGAGGAGAATGAAGACAGCGCGTGGTATGGACGAGAGTAGAACTAACCAGGGACAGCAGCGCGGTAGTGGGACAGGAGGCAAATGAGACAGGACAGCGCGGTAGGGGCGAAGGCAGAATGAAGACAGGGACATGCGCGGTATGATTTGATTTGGCGAATGAAAGACAGGACAGCCGGTATGGTACGAGAGTTAGATGAAGACCGAACATCCTGGTCAGTGGACGAGAGGAAGAAGAAAGGACAGACGTGGGTGTGGACGAGAGTAGAATGAAGAAGGACATCATGGTAGGGACGAGATGGAGCAATAAAGACAGGACACGTGGTGTGGACAAAGGAGAGAATGAAGACACGATAGCGCGGGATAGGTGGAGGCCAGGGAGGAGAATGAAGACAGGACAGCGTGGGTATGATACGAGAGGAGAATGAAGACAGGATAGCGCGGTATGGACAGAGGAGAATGAAGACAGGACACGTGGTAAGGGACAGGAGGTATAATGAAGACAGGCAGCTGGGGTAGGGACGAGAGGAGAATGAGACGGACATCCAGGTAGGTGGACGAGAGTAGAATGAAGATCCATGACACTCACGTAGTGAACGAGAGGAAATGACAAGGGATAGCGTGGTATTGGGATAGAGGAATGAAGCAGGAAGAGTGGTATGGATATAAGAGAATGACGACAGTGACAGAGTGGTAGTGGTAGTGATGAAAAGAAACGAAGACTGGCCAGCGCGGTAGTGGGAAAGGAGGAGAATGAGCAGGATAGCGCGGTAGTGGAGGAGAGTAGGAGAATGAAGACAGGACCGCGTGGTCGGGACGAGGAGGAGAATGAAGACGGATAGCGCGGTAGGTGGACGAGAGGAGGGAATGAAGACAGGATAGCGCGTAGTGGACGAGAGGAGATAATGAAGACAGACAGCGTGTGGGAGTGGAAACAGGTGAGAATAAGGACAGGACAGCGCTGGGTTAGATGGACAGGAGAGGAAATGACGCAGGACAGCGTGTAGTGGGCGAGAAACGAATAATGAAGACGGACAGTGCGGTGGTAGTGCGATGATGGTAGAATGAAGCAGTGACAGCACGGTAGTGGACGAGAGTAGAAAATGAAGACAGAACATCATGGTAGTGGACGATAGGAGGAATTAGACAGTTACATCCGGTAGTTGAACGAGAGCGAGAAAGATGAGCACGGACATCACGGGTAGTGGACGAGATAGATTGAAGACAGGAATCATGGTATTGGACGAGGAGGAGAATGAAGGAAAGGACATCATGGGTAGTGGCGAGAGGAGAATATGACAGGACAGCGTGTAGTGGAGAAGGTAGAATGAGACGGAAGGTACATCACCTGGTATTGACGTAGGGGATAAAGAAGACAGCGTGGGGTTTCGGGAGTGGACAAAGGAGAATGAACACCGATAGCGGCAGTAGTACAGGAGGGAGAAGAAGGACAGTACAGCGTGTGAGTAGGATTATAAGAGAATGAAGACAGGTACAGCGCGGTAGTGGATGATTGGAGATGAATGAAACAGAGTACTAGCGCGGTAGTGGACAGAGTGAGAATGAGACAGGACAGTGCGGTAGTGGACGAGAGGAGACGAGAACAGCATCATGGTAGTGGACGAGAGTAGAGAATGGAAGGGACAGGACTCACGGTTAGTGAGGAGAGGGAGAAGGAAGACAGGATAGCGCATAGTGGGATGAAGGGGATGAAGACAGAAGCGCCGGTATTTGGATGAGTAGGAGAATGAAGACAGGATAGCGCGGTAGTGGACAGGAGGCGAATGAAGACAGGACAGCTGCGGTAGTGGACGAGAGGACGATGAAGACAGGACATCCTTGGTAGTGGACGAGAGAGAATGAAGACAGCTACTACTTGTAGTGGAACGAGAGTAGAATGAAGACAGGACATCCACGTGTGAACGAGAAGGAGAATGAAGACAGACAGCCGTGGTAGTGTGATGAAGGAGAATAAAGCGGACAGTGTAGAGGGACGAGAGTAGAATGCAACAGGACATCATGTGGACGAGAGGAGATAAAGAAGGACAGCGCGGTGTAATGGACGAGAGGAGAGAAGAGACAGGAAAGAGTGGTAGTGGATGATAGAGGACTGAAGAACAGGGACAGCGGGGGTAGTGGATGATGAAGGAGAAATGAAGAACAGGCAGAGTTGGTAGTGGATGATAGCGAATGAAGACAGCCAGGGCGGTTGTAGTGGACAGTAGGAGAATGAAGACAGGACAGCCCTTAGGGATGAAGAGAGACGAGACCGGATAGCGTGGTAGGTGGTATGTGAGAGGAGAATGAAAGACACGATAGCGTACAGTAGTGGACGAGAGGAGATGGACATGAGCAGGAAAGTGTGTAGGTAGGTGGGCGTAGTGAGGAGGAGATAAGACAGGACGAGTGGTAGGTGGACGAGAGTAGAATGAAACGAGATATGGTAGTGTACGAGAGGAGAATATGAAGCACAGGTACATCTGTAGTGGAACGAGTAGGAGAATTAGACAGGACAGGTGGTAGTGGACGAGAGGAGAAGAACGACAGGACTAAGGCGCATAGTGGACGAGAGGAGAATGACAGACAGACAAGCGCGGGGTAGGGACGAGAGGAGGAATGAAACAGGACCCGCGGGGGGGGTGGGTAGTGGACCCGGAAGGAGAATGAAGGCAGAATGCGCGGTAGTGGATGATAGGAGAATGAAGACAGGACACGGGTATCGGTACTGGATGATAAGAGAATGAGAAGGACAGCACGGTGGAATGAGAAAGGACAGCGTGGTTGGTAGTGGATGATACAGGAATATGAGAACGGACCCGCGGTGTAATGGCTGATAAGAGATGAAGACAGGACACGCGTAATGGATGATAAGAATGAAACGAGACGAGTGGTATTGGATGGATAAGAGGACAGCGCGGGGTTAGTGGATGGATGGAGATATGAAGACAGGAGAGTGGTGATTGACGATAGTAGAATGGAAGACAGGACATCAATGTAGTGAGCGAGAGGAGAGCAAAAGACAGTACATCATTGGTAGTGACGAGAGAAATATAAAGACAGGACAGCGTGGAATGAAGGAGTGGACGAGCGGAAGGAGAACAAGACAGGGATAGCGTCGGTACGTGGACAGGAGGAGAATGAAGACAGACAAACGCGGTAGTAGGACAGGAGGCGAATGAAAACAGTGACACGCGGTAGGTTGGTTAATGGGAATAGTGAGAATGAATACAGGACACAGCGTGGGTACTGTGATGATAAAGAATGAAGACAGGACAGCACGATAGTGGAATGAAAGAGACAGGACAAGCATCGTAGCGATGATAAAGAGAATGAAGACAGGACAGCGCGGTAGTTGACAGGAAGTCGAGAATGGAGCTGAAGCAGGACAGCACAGTAGGTGGAATATAAAGAGCACGACAGTCGCGGGATAGTGACGAGAGTAGAATAATGAACATGACATCATGGTAGTGGACGAGAGTAGAGATGAAGACGACATCACGGTAGTGTGTGAACAGAGGAGAATGAGACAGATAGCGGCGGTAGTTGGAACAGGAGGAGAAGAAGACAGGACTCAGGTAGTGAACGAGAGGAGTGAAGACAGGACAGCGTGTTATGGATGAGAGGCGAATAAAGACAGGACAGGTGTGGTGTGGACGAGAGTAGATGAAAACAGACATCATGTTTAGTGATGCGAGATAATAAAGACAGGCAAGCGGTGGTAGTGGACGAGAGAGAAAGAAGAGCAGACAGCGTGGTATGGTAGCGGACAGAGAGATGAAGACAGGACCATCGCGGGTAGTGGAAGAGAGGAAATGAAGACAGGCATCATTGATAGTGGACGAGAGGAAAATGAAGACAGGACAGCGTGGGTAGTGGACAGGAGGAAGAATGAAGACAGGACAATGTGGTAGTGGCGACGTAGAAGAAAGAGAGTACATCCGGTAGTTGACGAGCAGAGAATGAAGACCAAGGACCAGCGTGGTAGTGCGACGAGAGTAGAATGAGAAGAAGGAATCATGGTAGTGACGGAGTGAATGAAGAGACAGGAATCATTGTAGTGGACGAGAGGGAATAAACACTGGCAGCGGTATAGACGAGAGGAGAAAAAAGACAGGACAGCGTTGGTAGTGGACAGAGGAGAAGAGACAGGACATCATGGTAGTGGCGAGGAGAGGAGAATACAAGCGACAGCGTGGTAGTGGACAGAGGAGAATGAAGACGGATAGCGCGGTGAGTGGACGGAGGAGAAATGAAGACAGGACAGCGTGTGAGGATGATAAAGAATGACGTACAGGACAGCGCGGTAGTGATGGGGATGATAGGGAGACATAAGGACAGGACAGCGCGGCGTAAGTGACAGGAGGAGAATGAAGACAGGATATCACGGTAGTGGAGGATATTCCCATATTTCTATCGGACAGTACAAAGTGATAAAACCAATTACTTTGCTTTAAGTAAATTAATAAAATATTTTGGTTGGACCTGGGTTGGGATTATCACATCTGATGATATTAGTGGAGAGAGAGAAGAACAAATTTTAACACACTATCTGTCTGAGGATGAAATCTGCGTTGACTTCTCACTGAAAATGAATTCAGTAAAGTTTTTTGAAAGTTTCATGCAGAATAAAAAGATTTTTGAGGAATCAACTGCTACAGTTGTTATTATTTGTGGCACGTCATCAAAAAAATATGTTCTCTACTTATATAATTTGTCTATAATGACAACTGTCTTTATTAATAAGGCAATCATCTATTCATCCGTCTGGGGAGATAATAAAATGTTTTTATATAACCCCAATCGAACATCTGATTGTATTATCTCAATTAGATCATTATACACATATAATCTACGTACTACAGAATATGAAACATTTTTAATAAATCTTACTCTATTAAACGAACCAGAAAACAAACTTCTTCAAGATATTTATATAAGCCAATGGGGTTGTTGGACAGTAGACCCAATGAAGAATCAATATTATAACCAATATTTTCCTCTGATTAAAAATTGCACTGCAAATTTACTACAGGAAACCGATGTCACTCACAGGCCTTCGTTGAATGCCCAGCAACATCGGTTTGTTTTGCAGCAGGACAATGTTGCAATGTGGAATGATGTGTGTGTCCTTACTGGGCATCATGGAAAGCCAAAGTCTACATACCTTGACTCCCCACTTGAGATCCCCATGGAACAGACATTTTCGGTCTAGCGGTCATCCGTATATGTACCAACCTAGCCCCTCTAATGACTTCGTATGCATCTACTGCTGAGGTCAGATGCATTAACAAACCGGACCACTTCAGGATGATTTTGTGTGAGAATAGTGGCATATATATATAGAAATGCCTGTGAATCCAGTTATTACATGTCCTTGGTACAGGGCGCTTTTAAAGTTTATCCCACGCCCGCATCTAGCGGAAGTCTCCCTCAGATCTGGGGGTGGTCTCCCGTTACTCCGCAAGACCACCCCAGACTCCCGGACTTGGAGGAGACTTGAGTCTCCTTCCAAGTCATGCCCACATGGCCAAAACCCCAGAATGCCCCCCCGGGAATGCACCTAACTCCACCCTAACCCTGCCCCCACCACACTAGAGTTATCGGTCACGCCCACGTGTGATGTCAAGTCATGCCCTCAATCCCTAAGCCCCTTCTCACCACCCTGCCCGGAAGCCTGAAGGGCAGGGTGGGAGGTCTGAGTTTTTTCCTTATCACCCTCATTACATCTTCCTTCTTAACAAATCTTAGCCGTGGGAAGCAAAGGTAATAAATCCACATACTAATTTCTAAGAATTTTCGCTTAACCTTATTAGATAAATGTAGGTAAAGGTGTTACCGCCGCTCATGGTAATGGTCCTTATAACTCACTCGTGTACCCAAGTTAACCTGATTGAACACCTTCCAAGAGGATTGTTGCCAATATACTATCCAGGTATTCCTTAAGCAGGATATTCATTAAACAGGTACGTCTGTGAGAAGCTGCTGCATCTCCTTGTGACATCCTCACAGCTCCAGCATGACTCTGAAAGAACCAGGGACCTCCATCCTTCCTGTACTGAGACCCCTGCCAGCCTTCATGAGAAGAAAATCCCTCTTCGGCATTTAAAACAGCCTCCTCAGTAACTCCAGCCACCATGGCTTGGGAAGCGGGAGGCCAGAATTACTTTAGGGCCTAGGACAGAAGATTCCAATTTTTCTGCCTTGACTATTCTGCCGACTGGATGCTTTCCTCTCCTCCCTTACTAACCGGTTTCCTTTTCCCTCTAAGACAATGCGTTCGACTTGAAGTCGCTGCTTCCTCTGAATCGGAACTCTCTCTCATTGCTGACGGACAGCAACAAAACTAAGCTCCCTCCTTCACTAACACCACGTCCACTGTAAACCACACTGGGTTACAGTCTGACAGAGGAGCCTGTTAACGCAGGGAGTTTCCTAACAGGAACGCTCCCTCAGACTACGCCTCTCTCTCCCCACAGGACCACCCTTAAGCCACTCGCGGACATCCCGCCCACTTGCTCTTGACCGAGACCTAAGGGGGAGTGCCAATTGCAGGTAAGTTTCCTTTCTTTGCTCAACCCATCACATCCCCCTATACCGCAGCCTAATCTTTTTTGGGGCTGGACAGTCCTCCTCCTATGTCCTTGCACCCGGCTAGTAGCAGTTACACAGCCATTACTAATCTGTTTGCGCGCATCATGCCATTTTTGCTTAATTTTCCAATCAAACAATACGATTCTGTCATCGGAGCGGCGGAGCCACCAACACTCCCGGTGGGATAGACAGGGAATAGTTCAACACAAACCGAGTGGCCATACAAAACATGATCGGGAAAAAACGGCCATTCATAATACATGGGATCCATGGGCCAGCCCCATCACACGTGTGTACAAGCCTTTTCTAAACGCATACTTACCAAATCCTTGCAGGAAGTAGTGACTAAGGGGAGCAGTTTACATGCCCTCTGGTTACCCAGAGGTTGGCACCAAGGATTTTGCTCTATTTTCTGGGTGCGATTGTTTTAAATCAAAAATGAGGAGGTCGCAAGGGGCCCAAAAATGTATAAGTTGGCAAAAACGGCCATCATGTTACTAAGTGGTGTGTTTAATAAACTGCTGGCCAACCGTTTATCCAAAAAAGAATGTACTTGGTGTTATTTCCAATCATTAAAGAATGTTAGGAGTCAAAAAATAGTCAAAAGGCTATGTCTGTGGGGTGGGCTTCTCCCCCCAGGGGATGCGTTATAACATCCAATTTTTGCCTGGTGCACGTTAGTATACATTTTTTGCTCATATTATATTTATAAAAATTTTGGGGCGAGTTGCCATTTTACACAATCAATTTTTCTCCCTTATAACTAAAATGCACAATCAATTCTTCTTACCCCCTTTCCAACACTGGATTCTCCTTGAAACTTTTCGTACTGTCAGGAAAGCGTTGTAGGAATTGGCAAGAATGGGGAAATAATTGGCATTAGTCTTGCAAGAGGACACTAAAATACCATTCCACCCTGAGCACAGTCCTATTCGTTTACATTACGATAGTGAAGCATGGAACAGATTCTTCTTTCCACCGAACGTGTGGGGGCCCGAACTGTGTATTGGAATTCACTAGGGGTCTGGGGGTACATTAAGACGGTTAAGGACAAACAATACATGAAAATAAATGTTATTCTGTATTGGATATGTAAGACAGGAACCAATTTATATATGTGAATGGAAGATAGGGCCATTAAAATGTACCCAACATGCGAGCCCTTATTCCCTTGCCAATGGTGAGTTATTAATATATTGGGAAAACATGGTTACACACAGCGTCATGTATGGTATTGAATAATTAATATAGGGAGAGGAATATGTGGTCAAACCCAGACAATGTTACATATCCAGTTAATGGAATCTTCCTAACTAAGGGGGAATGAATGCTTTTGGCTCGTCGTTAAATCTGGACCATTCTGACACTCCCACCTCATGCATTAGCAGGATGGGGGTGGTTCATTAAATGGTTTAAAAAATCCTTGTAGCCCCTATAACTGTGTTCATACTTGCAGGGGATTATGCCTAAAACCGTGAGTATGGACCACCCCATGTTCTTCCCACCGGGATACAGACTTCTAGTGAGTAAGTCTGTGAATATTTGATTCCTTTTTATTTTCTATAAATGTTGTACCTATTGTATGTCATTTATTGTAACACCATTTTCTTTTATTTTTGTATTATATGCCACTGTCACCTTTTGCGATATTAAATCGCAAATGTTAATAAGTTTCTTTTGCATGCTCTAAAAGAACTCAGTAGCCTCTGATAAGTTTATATATGTGTTTTTGAATGGAAATGTGCCAGTGTAAAATGCCTTAATAACTCCTGTGACTGCTTGTGAAGATGATTTTTGGCCTTATTAACCAGTAGTTGCCTTGGAGTGATTGTGTAGTGTTAACCATTAAGCTGCCAGGACAGGGTGCTGCATAGTCAGTGAGTCAAGAGTGTATATTTGGGTTATCATTAAGGCCATATAACTTAAGAGTGGTGGCAACTTGTACCGATTGATGGACAGATAGTGACAGGTACCTTTTGTGTTAACCTCCCAGTTCAATGTTGCAGAGTGATCTGTTGAATTTACCTGGTCAAAACTCTTGCAATTTACTACTGTTTTCAAAATTGAAAAAAAATTATTTTTAAAACTGGAGCATATACTGTTGTTACTACTTAACAGTGATTACAATATATGTGTCTAATGTTTGCCATATGCCACGTACCATATAAACCCATGTGTGATTTATGATTTGATTCCTCATTTTCTCCAGTCTGGAATGTTGAAATCTCCATAATAATGAACTGATCGGATTTTTATTTGTTGGGAGAGTAGCTGTTTGATGATGGAATGAGCTATGACCCTTTGGTGTTTATATTGTGTGGGTGATAGAAATATAACATTGTAGCGAAAGTAATTCATTATTCGCCATTATACTAGAGTAGTTAAATGATAAAACATAGGTTAACGCTTTCGTAATTGTGTTGGAAACCACTAGAGACGGAACCAGAGTTCAATCCAAACTTTAATAGTTCAATCCGACAAACTCATTTTTTAGAACTTACAAATGAACTAGTTCAGTTTTTCGAACTCGCAGAGTGATTTTGATTGCCTAGCAGAGTTACCTGGCGTTGCCCAACCCAAACTTGATCCAAAATTTTTAACAGACCTGGACCTGCAGCTTTTAACCAAACCTGACCCATTCAAAACTCATGTGTGTTAGCTGGAGCCGCAAACCTGGTTAAATCAGGGGGACAACACAATGCGAGATTAGTATACACCAACTTCCTTTAACAAGATATCACACAACTCCAACTTCACCATAACGCATATTAGCCACAAACTTCCCCTTAATGCGTTTGCATGCAACTTCCCCTTTGTGTGTATCTCATTCAATCCCCCTTTAGTGCCTTATCGATTAATTTCAACTTAAGCAGCCAGAGCATCAACTTCCCCAAAGCACGTTTGCATTCCAACTTCCCTAAAGTGTATCGCATCAACTCCCCTATAACGCGTATCACATCATAGAACGCGGTATCACATCAATCCCTTACGCGTATTGCATTCAACTTACCCTTAAAGCAAATGCATCAACTTCACCCTCTAGCCACCTACAATCAACTTTTTTAGCGAGTATCGCATCAACTTCCCTTTATCCACCTATTGCATCAATTTCGCCCTTTAGTACATATCGCCATCAATTTCACCTTTACCACCTATCGCCATCAATTTAGCCTTTAGTGCACTTACGCAATCAACTACCCTTTAGCCGCCTATACATCAAACGTTATTGGTAGCGCCATTAACTCCCACTTAGACATATCGGCATCAACTTCATTTAGCACACAGCGTAAAAATTTCCCTATAGGCATATCGACATCAACTTCCCCCTTAAGGTTATTGCATCAACTTCCCCTTTAGCACTTAGCATCAACTTCCCCCTGATGCATCGACATCAACTTTTTTTTTGCATTGTATCGAACCAATTCCCTTTAGCACCTATCGCATCAATTCCCCTTGAGCATATTCGCAAATCACGTCCCTTAGACCTACACAGCAATTTCTCCGTTTAGCGCAGATCACATTCAAATGTCCCTTTAGCGACCTATCGCCCTTCAATTTCACCTTTAGTGATATCGCATTCAACTTTCCCTTTAGCAAATATTGCATCAACTACCCTTTAAGCATATTGATCAACTTTCCCCTTAAAAGCGTATCCGTATTTACATCAATTGCCATTTAGTGGCCTATCACATCGATTTCCCTATGGCGCATATGTATAACATTCAACTTCCACTTTAATGCTCATTGCATGGCATGAACTGCTCCTTTAATGTTTATCGCATCAACTTCCCCTTTAACAATGGTGTACAAAATCTCCATTCATTTTTTTTTACTGCCAATCAAGCAATTGTTCGAATGTTGCCCTCATTTAGGAGGACGTCCCTGCCCAAGCGTACAAGCCTGAGATATCCAGGAAGAAAAAGAAAATGCATAAACTGGCAAATTTTCAAGTTTTAGACAATCCATGCACAATGCTTCTGATCTGGTAGTGGTATAATGTACCCTTGGCTGCTAAGCGCTAACAGCATTTGACATAATTTATATGAGGAATTCATATGTGAGTTTATTGTGACATAGTATGTTGCTGCAACGTTTCGGGGGGGTATGGCGCACCATCCCTTAAGTGGGATATATGTAGTAGTATGTATGACTACATCATACATAAGGCTGAGTGCTTTGTCTTTTAAAGTGCTCTTTGGGTTTTTTAAAACATTGGTTGGTGGGCAAAAATATATGTGATAATGATAAAGTTTTATTAAGTGCAGTAAAGTGATTTACACTTGTACAACATTTCGGTAACAGGATTTACAAATGTAATGCCAATGCTTCGTCCTATATACAGCTATTTGCTTGATATATTAAAGTGAATTTGATTGCCTACAAATACGATATAACCTTATTATAATTGTTTTACCACATCATTGACACAACATTGAAAATAGTTTCCATGCTGAATGAAGTTTGTGGTTAATGATTTGGTTGCTTTGGGGTTTTCTTTTACGGTTCGCCTGTGAATAAAAAGCAATGGGAATCCGTTATGTGAGGGCTTCCATATTAGATACTATGATTTGTTTTAGTTTTACTTTGTATCTTCCTGTAGTTTAGAATTCTAAGAAACATCTCTGGTTAAGGTCCTCATTCTAAACCTAGTAGATCATTAAAGGTTAACAAATAATTCTAGAAGACCTTTGTACCTTGGTCTAAAGGGGTTCATCATTATATGAAGAGAAACTGGCATAGCAGTTCTAGAGTTAAAGCAGAAAACCCTGCAGAAGATTGATTCTAAACAGCAACACATTGTTGACTAAAAGTAGTGATGGACGAACTTACTGAAATAAGATTCGATAACGAACCACAAAGAAGGCAATGGGGCATAATAGTTTTGAAAAGTTCGGAGAAATAATAGAATAAACTATCGGTGGTAACTTACTGAAAATGGCTGTGGCTCTGGGAAATGGTCCTGGGAAGCACAACCCACGTCACTGCCGGAAACGGAGTTGTGCACGCGCTACTTTCGGGTTTCCACGGCCATTTTCGGTAATCCATGAACATTCAAATGGAATCGAGAAATCCTCGAGGATTACAGAATGTGCCGAAAAGCCCATGGCCGGAAGTTTGGGGTTCATGGGGGCTCAAAACACAAGCCCCCCTCTCGGTCGTAGTAGGACCATTGTTGGCCTTTGGGCTTAAGGGGGTCCTGCAGCTAGTTAACCAGACCCCCCCCCCCTCCCAGCACTTAAGTGCCCCCCAGGTGCTCTAAAAAGGTCCTTTTCAGGTCTTCTGTTTGAAACCGGGCAATTTCACTGACGGCAGCAGCGACACCACGGCAATTTTGGCGACACCAACCGTCCACTTGGTTGATGGGCGAACAGGATAACTGTATGCTCAATGCATTTTTTTTAAACTGCTTTCAAAAGGAGTAAGGTTATGCAGCCCTCCCTATAGTTTTTTCATGAGTTGAGCTCTCCTTTGCCTATAATTAGCCACATGTGAAGGGGGTTTGTTGTAACAATTCTGTCTGCCTGTGTAAATGTCATTCAAAACTAGCAGTGAGAAAGAAAAACCCAACATCCTTATCAGCTTGATTATGTAGGCACTGTTATCCTAGCAACCAAAAACAGTTCAAGTTTGTTTGCCTGGCCCAGAGGAGGAGGAGAGAGGTTGTAACAGACATTCTCAACAGCCAATGACAAGTGATATGTTAATCATGGCACTGGGCCGTTATAGGAGGCGGGGCTTTTTTTAGCACTTATCTTTGATGTGTGATATCTAAGGAAGGCAGCCACGGTTTGTACATGAGAGTAAGCAATTTCAGCTGCTGGAAAGTGGGACATGTAATGGGGGAGATGGGAGGAGATGTGGTGTTTTGGGGGGGGCGTGGATGGTGTCATTAAGCCAATTCATATATTGTTCTTTGTTTGATTCTGCGCTTCTGCCAGTATAGTGGAATTTGTTGAGCTCTGCAAGGGTTGTTTACACTCTTTATATAGCCTTTGCTGAGGACAAATCAATTCTGATTAGATTTCAATGTAGCAAGTCTATGTGTGCAAAGGCACTTTATAAGTACTGGGGAGAGGGGTCCGTGGGGTTTTGAGCGGAGGGACCCTTTAAGCCCCACCACAAAGCCCTTCCTAAGGCCACAAGGGCATTCTACGTGCTGAAAAGGCCTTTTAAGTCCTCATTGTTTTAATGGTTTATTAAGGTTAGAGCAGATTGAACAAAGTTGCTTTAAGAAATTATAAACAAGATAATTAACAATTCCAAATGGTTGTTCACCTTGGAATCGTAGTTATATCTATAAACCATAGTTGCTCTTTGGGACAAAACATTCATTGATTGCTGTGTTAAATGTATTATAAAATAATTCATAAGGGGGCTAGCCACACTAGCACGATTTTGGCAACATTTGCGCACACGTTTGCGCCAAACAATTTTTTAAAATGGAAATGCGGGAGGAATGGGGGGACCGCACAAATTCCTGCGTGCGTTCTGGTGCTCATGGATTGCTCATTACGGTCAGTTTTGGTAACGGTTGTGCGCTCATCTTTTTGCTCGCGTTTGTGTGACGCATTTGGTGAACATTGTAGTGTGGCACTGCCTAAGGCACTTTTAGATTGACGAATTCGGAACATAGTTACCCCGATACAGAGTTACCGTATATACTCGAGATAAGCCGAGGGAGGTTTTTGGGTTTTTAAAACAGGCCTTAAAAACCATCCTTGTTATCTCGAGCAACGGAATTTCGTGAATGCAAAACTTGCGAACTGAAAATAAATTGGGCTTACCCGGACAGGACCTGCCGCACAGGACAGGACAGACACCAGGAGTCGCGAGGAACAGCGGGAGACAGAGGGGAGACGGGCAGCTGGTAAACTTGAGGCCGAGGTGCGCGTGCGCTCGCGACATAAGCGAGCGGCCGCACGAAGCCTTGCCTGACCGCCACCGGTACCCCGTATTGCAAGTCCAGCAGAATGGAGCCTTCGGGAGTGCTGAAACTCCTAATAGAGGTGGGATCTCTCTGTACTTTACCATATTTTATATGTACAGTTTTGCCAATAGTTTTAATGCCTGCTTTG
Source organism: Hymenochirus boettgeri (assembly GCA_019447015.1). Lineage (NCBI taxonomy): Eukaryota > Metazoa > Chordata > Amphibia > Anura > Pipidae > Hymenochirus > Hymenochirus boettgeri. Next base: position 22,856 of record JAACNH010000829.1, on the reverse strand, counting down.
ACTTGAACTTGCCACTCCAGAGATTATAAAAAATACAACTGCCAGCAATCAAAGCATGCGGGAGTTGTAGTTTCCACATCTGGAGCGGCAAGCGATTGGGGGGTTACTGGATTTTTAGTGGTGGGCAGGAGTTTTTTGTTAATTTTAATGTGAGTTGCTGAGTTCTGTGTTTTTTTAATCGTAGAGCGGGTTGATCGAAGAAAGCCCAAAAAACGCAGATCATACGACGCTGGATTTAAAACTAAAGGTTGTGGCAGAGAGAAGAAAGCAATAATTCCATTTGCCGGCCGGGAATTTGGCGTGGATGTGAAAAACAGGTGCGAGAATGGCGAAAAAATGAGAGTGATTGGAGAAGATGCCGAAGTCAAAAAAGGGCGTGTGTTTAACAACCTCACAGGGCTCTAGATGACGACTTGCATTAAATGGGTTGTGAATGTCGTCTAAATGGATCCGGTAAGTATGGAATCGATTACTGCCACTTCAAATGGATAACGACGAGCAATACAAAATAGAGGGTATTGAGAAATCTAGGTGCATCAGCTGGATGGATGGTGTTTGTTTGTAATCATTAATGAATCGGTTTGGGACTTGCTTGCGGACAGCAGAACAAAGATTTCCCAAAAGTTACCACAAAATCTGGAAGAAAAGTTGATGTCATTCATAATTCATTATAAAACAAAGAAAGCTTATAATTATGACCTGGAAGATGGGAATATGGATGAGACAGCACATGACTTTTTTGATCTTCCAAGCAACAGAACCATGGCATCATTGGGAGGAAAAAAGATTTCCTTTAAACAACCGCGGAATGAAAAAAATCATTTCACAGTGAGTCTGGCATGTTTGGCCAATGGAGTCAAGCTGCGGCCTCTGTGTTATATTTAAAAGAAGAAATTTGCCTAAAAATGCCAAATTCCCCCGCGAATCAACTGTCCGTCACATGTTAAAGCCCTGGATGGATGAACAGGAACAAAAAAATGATAGAGGAGATTTGGAATGCGACCAGGAGTAGTTTGTTAAGTAGCATTAAAAAAAAACCCTCATTGCTAGTTTGGGATATGTAGAGCCCATATGTGAAAGATGTCAAAAAAAATGGCTAAGTAGTTTCTTTCAAACAACCTGGCTGTTATCAGGTGGGCTAACATCTGCTTTTACAGCCCTGGATGGTCTAATAACAAACCTTTTAAAAGACCGTGTGTGCCGAAAAAAATGTGGCACGAGATGGAGGCATCTGGTCAAGCCAAAGTGACACAAGGTGGAATCTATGAAGCCTTGACATAGATAGAACTAGTAGCAAAGTGGTAAGAGTGCATGGGAGGACATTCCAGAAGACATCACAAACATTGCTTTTCAGTAATGCGGTATAAGTAATTGCCATGGATGGTACATGAAGAGATGCTTGTCAGCACAGCAGAAGTGATGAAGATGATGTAAATATATCTAATGATGGTGATGCTTAAGTCTATGCAAGATGACTTACACCAGCTGAATTTGAGGCACTGTTTGCACAAACTGAGCTGAGGGAATCCGATTTGCAAGGATTTTAATACCGGTATGTCAATGATGTTTAAGCCATTGGCTTAAGTACGTAAAAAGGTTTCCCGTAACAGTAAAATATTTATTGTGCTGTTTTTTGCTAAGCTCGTCACCCAGTTACCGTTCTAGTTATTTACCGTAGTTACGGTAGGTACCGTATATGTAGATGTTCCTACTTATATGGGTTTTATTATGTTTGTGGTACACTGAGTGCTGATGCATATAGCGGTAGGACTACAAAACGGTGTTTTTATTTGAAAATAAACCCTTTTTAAAGAAAAAACATGCGAAACCTCATCTTTATTCAAGTTCATTTCTAATCTTTAGCCATGTACAGGTTTGCAGCTGAGTGGTGATAATTTCACCCTCGACTTTATACGCGAGTCAATCAGTTGTTACAAATTTTTCAGGTAACATAGGTACCTCGCTTATATCGAGTCGACTTATATTCGAGTATATACGGTAATATAACTTCTAAATAACTATTCATTACATGCTACTATTTTACTTAAATAAAGGAATTTATACTCATTTCATTGATTTGTTCCCCAGTAAATGGGACTTTGAGTTCATTTCAGGTCTAAATAAAAATGATGCAACATTGGGTTATAAATATACATCTAAGTCCAGCACTTGAGGTCATATGGCAAAATATCTCACAACACAGTGTTTTTCCCTTGCGTGTCAGATAGGCCGGGATCAGGGATGATCCAACACAATGCAAGAAGACCAGCTGCCTGATGAAAGTGCTGAAAAGTGATGTACTTGGCCTCATTAAACTGTCGGTAATGGTCCGAGCTTAAAAATGCTCAAAACAAAATAACCGCTGCCAGAAGCCCCATATAACCAAGAACTGAGTAACAGGCAATAGCTATCCCTCATTGCCCACTGAATGATATTGTTCCAGGGTAAGTGTCAATGTCCATATCCTGAAAGGGAGGAGAAATGGCCCAACCAAGTCATACAGATTATTATTGAATGGATGAAAAGAGCAAGACTACAGAAGGACAGTTTGACTCCACACACATATTTCCTCCCAGAGCTCCCAGGTGGTGGCTTTGAATGACAATGTAAACCATGATAGTCTTCGGCCAGCAGAGAGAGATCAGTTATGTGAGCGGTGATTCCAACTGTTGATTATACGTAACATGCGGTTATATCCAAAGGGCACCGCAGGAAGGAACAGGAACACAAGTGAGGAAGCTCAGCCTTGATTGGAGACCAGGAGGAGGAAAAGCGAGGACCTGTTATTGGCTCATTCACCTATGGGGGGGTCCCAGATTTGAAACAAAAACTCCCAATATTACCAGCTGTCATAATGAAATTAAAATAGCAATAGATTAAAAGAAATATGGAATTACTTTCATGTGTGAATGATAGAAAATCCTCTGTTTTGGCAACACAATGAGTCCGATTCATATTGGGCCATTTTATATCTGGACATCTGATGCAGTCTGCGAATATAAATCAAAGTGGTATTATTATTATTATTATTATTATTATTGTGGATTTATATATTGGCAACATCGTGGCGCTTTACAGTTGCAATTATATAACGAGGAAAACATACATGTTACATACAAGGGTAGTAGAAGTAATACAAAGTGCAAATAGTTCAAGTGCAGGTCCAGCAGCATTCAGTGTGTTAAGTTACAGCATTACTGTGATACAATAGAAAGCAGGGCCTGCCCAAGAGCTTACAGTCTAAAGGGATCAATTCTAATGCAAATCGTGTTTTATTTGTATCAGTTGACGTGGTATGAAATTGATTTATTCTCATAACTTTAGAATTCATTTCCTCTTATGCACCAGTCACAGCAAGAGGAGTTTATAATTTAAGTAAGTAAACTGACTGACTATGCACGAGACAATAGTGAAGTCGATTAATTTGCTATTTAGCTAAAAAGTCCATGGGACTATCAAGTTAAAAGGAACGATATAAGTTACTGTATCTTTGAATAAATTAAAGAATATCTAGTCTACACAAATGCAGATAGCTCCATTACAAGGGAAATATCTGAAAGGCTTAAGTCAAGGAGAAATGCCATAAAATAAGGATCTTTTATGTTGAAAAAAAAGCATTTGCATTAGGATGGATATATCGCTTCGGTGTCACACAACTTCCTGCACATGCACAGGATCAAATAGCACAAATTTCAGGGAGTTATAAGGCGTGAGAATCTAAGGGGGGGAAAACGGCCTCAGGTTTAGTCACATTCAGTACAAATATTGTCAAGCAAAATTACTGCAATTTATTAAGGTATTGGAAACCCCACCTTTTCCTTTACTACGCACTGTCCTGTCTTCCTTTCTCCTCTGTCACTACCATGATGTCTGTCTCATTCTACTCTCGTCAATACCACGCTTGTCCTTCTTCATTATAATATCGTCAACTACCAGGATGTTCCTTTGTCTTCTTCTACTATCGTCCACTTACCATGATGTCTGTTTAATTCTCTTATATCCACTCCACGCTGCCACTGTCTTCAGTCGCCTCTCATCCACTACTGTGCTGTTCCTGTCTTCATTCTCATCCGGTCCATACCGTGATGTCCTGTTAATCTCTTACATCACTACCGCCGTGTCAGGTCTTTCAGTCTCCTCTCATCCATTACCGTGCTGTCCTGTTCTTCATTTTTTATCATCCACTAACGCGATTGTCCGGTTTCATTCTCTTATTCATCCATTACCACACTGCCCTGTCTTTCATTCTACTCTAGTCCGCTACCATTGATGTCTGTCTGTATTTCCTCTCGTCACTACCACTGTTTCCTGTCTTCATTCTCCTTCGTTCCACTACAGCGCTGTCACCGCTCTCATTCTACATCTGTCCACTACGCCACCGCTTGTCTCGTCTCAGTTGTTCCTCTCATCCACTACCGACGTTGTCCGTCTTCTATTCTACTCTTGTCCACTACCGCGCTGTCCATGTCTTTATGTCTCTTATCTCCACTACCAAGATGCCTGTCTTCAGTTCCTCTCTCCACTACTGTGCGGTCCTGTCTTCATTCTCCTCCGTCCGCTACGTGCTGTCCTGTCTTCATTCTCTTATCATCCACTACCACGCTGTCCTGTTTCAGGCTTCCTCTCATCCACTACTGTGCCTTGTCATGTCTTCATTCTCCTCCTGTCCACTACAGCAATGTCATGTATTCATTCTCCTTTACATCCACTGTCCGCATGTCCTTGTCTTCATTTACTCCGTCCACTATACCACTCTGTCCGGTCTTATTCTTCCTCTCGTCCACAACCGCGCGGTCCTGTCTTCATTCTCCTCTTGTACAATACGCGCTGTCTGTCTTCAGTCTCCTCTCATCCACTACCGCGCTGGCATGTCTTCATTTCTCCTGTCCACTACCGCGCTTATCCGTCTTCCTTTCTCCTCTCATCCACTACACGCTGTCCTACTGTCTTCATTATTTCTCGGACCATTACCGAGTGATGTCCTGTCTTCAGTTCTACTCTCTTCCACTACCGCGCTGTCCTGTCTTCATTCTAACTTTGTGCACTACCGCGTGTTGTCTTTATTCTCTTATCATTACACATACTGTGCTGCTCTGTCTTCATTTCATCTGTCAACTACCCGCGGTCCTGTATTCATTCTTCCTCCTGTCAACTACGTGCTGTCCTGTCTTCTTCTCTATCATCCACTACCGCGCGGTCCTGTCTTATTCCTTATAATCCATACCAGCGGTCCTGTTTCATTCTCCTATATAAACTTAAAATGACACGTTCATGTATTACATATTACTTGTCCACTTACCTGATGTTCGGTCTCATTCTACTTCTGTCCACTATCCCCACACTTGTCCTGTCTTTATTCTCCTCCGTCCACTACCCCGCTTCATGTCTTCATTTCTCTCGTCCACTACGCGCTGTCCTGTCGTCAGTCTCCTTCATCCACTGCGCGCTGTTCCTGTCTCAGTCTCTATCATCCACTACCGCGCTGTCCTGTCTTCATTATCTTATCATCCACTACCGTGCTCTCTGTCTTCATTCTACCTCTATACACTACCGCGCTGTCCTGTCTTCATCTCTTACTATCCACTACCACGCGTCTGGCTTCATCGACTTATTAATTCCACTTCACGCTGTCCTGTCTTCATTCTCTTATCACACTACCGCGACTGTCCTGTCTTCTTTCTCCTCTCGTTCCATACAACGGTGTCCTGTCTTTAGGTCTCCTCTCATGTTTTTTTTCCACTACCATGATGTCCTGTCGTCATTCACTCTTGTCCAAGACCGCGCTGTCGGTTCATTTCTCTTTATCATCTCAATACCACGCTGTCCTGTCTCAGTCTCCTTCTCATCACTACTGATGTTGTCTGGCTTATTCATCCTGTCACTACCGTGCCTGTCCTCCTGTCCTGTCTTCCTTCTCTGATCATCCAAGACCACGCTGTCCGCTGTCTCAGTTCTCCTTCATCCTACTGTGTGTCCTGTTCTCATTCTCTTACGGCCTCCACTACCGCCACTGTCCTGTCTTATTCTCCTATCATCTACTACCGCATGTCCTTGGTCTTATTTTACTCGTGTCACCCTACCACTCTTGTCCTGTCTTTATTCTCCTCTCGTCCACAACCGCGCTGTCCTGTCTTCATTCTCCTATGTCCCACTTTGTTTTTTTTTACTGCCGCTGTCCTGTATTCAGTCTCTCTAATCACTACCGCGCTGGTCCTGTCTTCAGTCTCCTCTGTCCCACTACCGCGCGATCCTGTATTCTTTCCTCATCCATCCCACTACACGTGTCCTGTCTTCATTTCCTCTCGTTCCAACTACCGTGATGTCCTTCCTGTCTTAAGTCTACTCTCTCAACTACGCGCTGTCAGGTCTTCATTCTACTCTTGTGCACTACCGCGCGGTCTGTCTTTATTCTATTATCATCCACTACTGGGTGTCCTGTTCTTCATTCTCCTCCTGTACACTACCGCACGCTGTCCTGTCTTTTCTCCTCATGTAAACTACCGTGCCTGTCCTGTATTCATTCTCTTATAATCAACTACAGCGCTGTCCTGTATTCAGTCTCTTATCATCACTACCACGCTGTCCGGTATTCATTCTCCTATCATCCACTTTCCATTACAGCACTGTCTGTTTTACATTCTCGCGAGTCCAATACAATGATGTTCCTGTCTTCATTTATACTCTCGTCACACTACCACTCTGTCTTCTTATTCTCCTCTGTACCAATACCACGCTGTACGTCTTAATTCTCCTCGTCCACTTACCGCGACTGTCCTGTCTTCAGTCTCCTCTCATACACTGACCCGCGCGTCATGCTTCATTTTCTATTAGCATCCACTACGCGCTGTCCTGTCTTCTTTTCCTCCGTCCACTACCACGCCTGTACTGTCTGTATTCTCCTCTCATCCACTACCATGATGTCCTTGTCTTCATTCCTACTCTTGATCCAAGACCGCGTTGTCCTGTCTTCATTCTCTTATCATCAAATACCACTCAGTAATATCTTCGTTCTACTACATCCACTACCACGCGGTCCTGTCTTCATTCTCCTCCTGTCTTTATACGCGCTGTCCCTCCGTCTCATTCTCCTCTTCATTCCACTACGTCGCTGTCGCGTCTCATTCTCCTCTCGTCCACTACAGCAGGTGCCCTGTATTTAGCTCCTCTCATCCACTATCCGCGGCACTTCCTGTCTTTCATTCTCCTGCTGTCCCACGTACCGCGCTGTTCTGTCTTATTCTCTCGTATCAATACACACGCTGTCATGTATCAGTCTCCTCTCATCCACTACCGTGTTGTTTGGTCTTCATTCTACTCCTGTCCACTACCGACCGTGGCCTGTATTCATTCTATTATAATACATAACCACTTTGATGTCTTCATTCTCCTTATCAGCCACTACCGCGCCTTTGTCCTGTCTCATTCTTATTATCTCCAATACCACTATGTATGTATTTTTATCCTCTCGTACACTACCCCGATGTCCGTGTCTTTAGTACTCCTCTCATCCACTACATGATGTCTGGTTTTCATTCTACTCTTGTCCACACCACACTGTATTCCTGTCTTTATCTACTCTCATCCCTACCACGCGGTCCTATCTTCATGTCTCCCTCTCTTCACTACGTGATGTCCTGCTTCATTGCTCCTCTCGTTCACTAACGCGCTGTTACTTGTCTTCAAGTAATCATCCTGTCCACTACCGCGCTATCCGTCCGTCATTATTCATCTTGTTCCAATTACGTTGATGTCCTGTCTTATTGATACCTCATCCAACTTACCATGATGTTCATGTATTCATTTCTCTCGTCCATACCGCGCTGTCATGTCTTCATTCACTCTTGTCAACTAAGCGCTGTCCTGTCTTCATTTCTCTTCATCATCCACTACCACGCTGTCCTGAACTTCAGTCTAATCTCATCCCACTACTGTGCACTGTCCTGTGTTATTTCCTCCTGTCAACTACCGCGTGTCCTTGTCTTTCATACTCTTATCTCCACTACGATGCTTGTCCTGTCTTCATTCCAATACGTGCTGTCCTGTCTTATTCTCTTATCATCCAGTACCACGTGTCCTGTCTTCATCTCCTATCATCCACTACCGAACAGCTGTCATCCTTGTTTCTGTTCTTCATTCTCCTCCTGTCCACTCCGCGTTTCCTGTAATTCATTCTCCTACCGTCCACTACCGCGCTATCCTGCTTGTTCTCTCTCGTCCAACCACGCTGTCCTGTCTTTATTTCCTCTCGTACATACCATGAATGTACTGTCTTCCATATCACTCTGTCCCTACAATGATGTTTTCCTGTCTTCATTCTATCTCGGTCAACTACCACTCTGTCTCGTCTTCATTCTCTTCGTTCCACTAAAGAGCCTGTCCTCTATCATACAAATACGACTAGGTCCTGTCTTCATTCTCTACATCCATTACCACTCTGTCGTCGTTTGTCTTTATTCTTCTCTAGTCCTACCGACCCCGTGTCCGTCTTCATTCTCTGATCATCCATTACCGCGCTTGTCCTGTATTCAGTCGCTTATCACCATTACCGCGCTGTCCTGTGTCATTCTATATCATCCACTTTACCACGCTTGTCATGTCTTCATTCCACTACCGTGCTGTCCTGTCTTCATTCCTTATCATCCAGTACCACGTCTGTCCGTCTTCATTCTCCTATCATCACTACCGCGCGGTCCTGCTTCATTCTCATTCTGTCCACCTAAGCGTTGTCTGATCTTCATTCTCTCTGTCCACTACCGCGCTGTCTTGTCTTCATTCTCCTCCTGCCACTAACGCGCTCATTCTGTATTCTTTCTCCTCTGTCCACTACGCCTACGCTGTTTCTGTCTTAATTTCCTCGCGTCAACTACCCTGATGTTACTGTTCTTCATTCTCCTCCTGTCCACTACATGATGTCATGTCTTAGTCTTACTCTCGTCCACTCCAATCTGTCCTGCTTTATTCTACCTCTCGTTCAATACCGACGCTTTCATGTCTTAGTCTCATACTGCGTCCACTATGCGCTATTCAGGTCTTGCATTCTCCTTCATCCACTACCACGCTTCTATTGTCTGCAGGTTCCTCTCATACACTACCCGTGAATGTCTGCTTCATTCTACTACTGTACAATACCGGACTGAATGTATTTAACCCCAATTCTCTGATCATCCACTACCACTCTGTCATTTCTTCATTCTTCTATTATCCACTACGCGCTGTCTTGTCTTCATTATCTTATAATCCACTACCTTATTCCTGTATTTCATTATCCTCTCCGTCCAATACCACGCTTTTCCTGTCTTCATTATTTTGTCACTACCGCACTATCCATGTCTTCTTCTCATCTGTCCACTGACGCGACTTGTCCTGTCTTTATATCGATAGTCCAATACCATGATGTCCGTTTTCATTCTACTCTAGTCCAACTACTACAATGTCATGTCTTCAGTCTCCTCTCGTTCACTACAGTGATGTCCTGTTTCATTCTAATCTCGTCCAATACCAAGAGTCCTGTCTTCATTCCTCCCTCTCGTCACTACAGCGCTGTCTGATTAATTCTCATCTGTCCACTACCGCCTATCCTGTCTTCATTCTACTATCCTCCAAATAACGCGCGATACTGTCTTCATTCCCCTCTCATCCAATACTGCGAATACGTCTCTCATTCTCCGCTCGTTAACTACCATGAGTCCGCTTCATTCTATCTCGTCCACGACCATGATGTCTGTCTTATGTCCTATCGTCAACTACCTCAGTCCGTCTTCATTATCCTCCTGTCCAACTACCGCGCTGTCCTGTATTATTCTTTCCTATCATCCATACCGCGCTGTCCGTCTTCATATCTGTGGTATGCAATAGATCAACGCGATGGACTGAAAATGTAGTTATTGAAGGATTTTCGCTAGTAATCCGACTGGATTTCTCAATTCAGAATGACTCTTGTACAAGAATCTGTGGCAATATGTACCCTGGAAAACCCAGATTAGCATTCACAGCCATGGGTGTTAAGGACGTGTGATTAGATAGTGCAAGAGGTGGTGTTATAGGAACGCCCAGAGAAGGATGTTTTGTTAAAACGCATTGTGCATGGCACAGACAGTTGGTTGTCGAACCCCCCCACCTCTACGGTAGGCTGGTTCTTTACTTTTCACATAAATGGCCATCCTTAACACCTCTCGTGAACCAGTCACGTCCTTCGCCAGTATGTTAACATTACAATCTTCAAAGGTGTCCTTTATCCTTAAGATGCAGATACAGGACCCTGAGTCCTGACCAGAGGAATTGGCTCTCTGTGATGGGCCTACGTTGATGCAAGTGCTGTTTGGTCTCCCCCACATACCCAAAATCAGAGCATTCTTCACTGCACTGCACTGCATATATGATGTCCGCTTTTCTTTGTTTGGTTTGGGTCTTTCGGATTGTACCAATTGCTGCCTCAGTGGTGTTCGGTTCACTGTCTGCATGTACAATGGTTTAACAACCTTACTCTGGGCGTTCCTATAACACTCTTAGCCACTATCTATCACACCCGAACACCTGGCTGTGATATGGCTAATTGGATTTCCAGGGTACATAATTGCCACAGATTCTTGTACAAGTTATTCTGAATGGAAAGCAGTCGGATGAATAGCGAACGTTCTTCAAGAACTTACATTTCAAGTCCAGTGATCTAATTGAATACAAAGATATACCATGACTGGATGAATGAGAACCTTCACACAGCATGTATGTCTTCATTCTATTATCATCCACTACCACGTGTCCTGTCTTTCATTCTACTCATGTCCACTTACTGCCGCTATGTGTCTCATTCTCCTTTTGTCCACCTACCACGCACTGTCCTTCCTTATTTCTCCTCTCGTCCAACTACATGATGTCCTGTCTTCATCTCTCTCGTCCAATACCACGCTGTCCTTTCTTCATTATCCGTATCGTACGACACTACCGTGATTTCATGCTTCAATCTATATTTTTTCTCGTCCACTACGTGATGTCCTGTCTTCATTCTCTCTCGTTCCCTACCGCGATGTCCTGTCTTTATTCTCCTTCTCGCCACTCTACCCTTGATGTTTGTCCATTTCTTCTCGTCCAATACCGTGCGTCCCCTGTCTTCATTCTCAAATCATCCAATACCGCACTGTTCCTGTCTTCTTTTCTTCTCTCGCCCATACAACGGCCGGTCTTAATTCTCATTCCTGTCCAATACCGCCGCTGTACTGTCTTTCATTTCTCTCGTCCACTACCACGCTTGTCCTGTCTTCATTTCCGTCTCGTCACTACCGCGCTACATGTCTTCATTCTCCTCTCGTAACTACACGCTGTCCTGTCTGCATTCTCCGCTTCTCGTCTAACTTAGCCGCGCGATTCCGTCTTCATTCTCCTCCTTTCCACTACAGCGTGGCCAGTCTTCGTTCTTTCATCATCCACTACCACTCTGTCCCTGTCGTCACTCCTATCATCCCTACCGCGCTGGTCCTGTTTATTCTCTTATAATCCAATACCACTCTTGTCCTGTCTTTCATCTCCTCTCGTTCCATACCGCCCACTATCCGTATTCTTCTACTCTCGTTCCACTACAGCGCTATCCTGTCTTTATTATTCTCCTCCGATCCACTACCATGATGCACTGTTGTTTGTTTTCACATTTACTCTAGTCCCACTACCGTTATGTCTGGTCTTCATTCTTTACTCTGTTCACTACCCTGAGTCCATGTCTTTCTTATACTCTAGTCCCACTGACCATGCCTTGTCCTGGGGTCTTCATTATCCTCCTTCCACTACCGCGCATCCTGTCTTCATTTATCCTATTATCCACTACAGTCGCCTGTCCTGTCTTCATGCTCTTATCATCCACTCACTAACGTCTGTTCCTTCTTCATTCTCCTTCTCGTTCACTACCGTGTGGTCATGGTCTTCATTCTACTCTACTCCACTACCAGATATCTGTCTTCATGTCCTCATCTCGACACTACCGCGCGTTGTTCCTGTTCCGATTCCTCCTATCACCACTACCGCGCTGGTCCTGTCTTCATTCTCCTTGATCACCATAACCACGCTGTCCTGTCATTCATTCTTCTCACGTCCATCACCCCCGCTTGCTATCGGTCTTCATTCTCCTCACTCGTCACTACCGCACCCTGTTGTGTTTCTATCTTTGTCTCATCTCCAAGCTCTGTGTCCTGTTTATTCTCCTCTCGATCCCTACCACTGTCGTGTTCTTCTTCTCTCTACTCTCGTCTCACTAACACGCGTCCATTTTTTCTCACTCTCGTTCCAGCTACAGTGATGTCCCGTCTTCTTTCTACTATTCTCTACTCTCGTCCCATTACCTGATGATGTCCGTATCTTCATTCTCATATAGTCCACTACCAAGATTCCCCGCGCTGTACTGTCTTCATTCTCTCTCGCCACTACCACGCTGTACTATTCTTATTATCCTACGTCCACTACGCGATGGCCAGTATAGTTCTCTTATCATCCACTACCACTCTGTCCGTTTCATTTAGATGATCATCCAATACGGCGCGTCTGTCTTCAGTCTCTTATCATCCACTACCACTCTGTCGTCTTCAATCTACTAGTCCATACATACCGTGATGTCCTGTCTTTCATTCATCCTATCGTTCACTAACGCAAATGTCCTGTCTTTATTCTAATCTCGTCCACTACCATGATGTTCTGTCTTCATTTACTCTCGTCCACTTACATGTGCTTGTCCTGTTCTTCATTCTCCAACTCATCCACTACCGCACTGTCCTGTCTTCATTCTCTCTCGCGCCATACCACGCTGTCCGTCTTCATTCTCCTCCTGTCCACTACAGACGCTGTCATGTCTTCATTCTCATACTGTCCACTTACCGCGCTGTCCCGTCTTCATTCTCCTTGTCAACTACCACGCTGTTCCTGTCTTCATTCTCCTCTCGTCCACTACCGCGCTATCCTGGTAATTCATTCTCCTCGCGTCCACTACACGCTTTCCTGTATTCAATTTATCCTCTCGTCACTACCGCGCTTATATCCTGTCTTCATTTCTCCTTTTCCACTAGCCGCTGGCCGTCTCGTTTCTTTCTTATCATCCACTACCAATCTGCTCCTGTGCTGCATTCTACTATCATACACTACCGAGCTGTGCCTGTCTTCAGTCTCTTATTTCACCAATACCACTCTGTTTCCTGTCTATTCTCCTTCGTCCACTACCGACTATCCTGTCCTTCTTCTCCTATCGTCCACTATCCGCACACTTCCTGTCTGTATTATCCTCATCATCCACTACCATGAGGCCCTGTTTTTTCATTTACTATTCGTCCACTACCGTGATGATGTCTCCTGGCTTCATTCTACTCTCGTTCCACTACCATATGTCCATGTCTTCATTTACTCTCGGCAACTACCATGCTGTCCTGTCTTCCTTCTCCTCTGTCCACTAGCGCTATCCTGTTCATTCTCCTATTATACAATACAGCGCTGTCCTGTCTTCATGCTCTTATCATTCCACTACACACGCTGTCCTGTCTTAATTCTCCGTATTCTTCCTACCGTGATGTTCCTGTCTCATTTACTCTCCTCCACTACCATGATATCCTGTTTCATCTCTCCTGCCACTACGCCCGCTGTCATGTCTCTTTATTCTACATCCACTACGCAGCTCTGTCATGTCTCAATTCTCTTATCCTCACTACCACGCTGTCCGGTCTTAATCTCTCCTTTTGTCCACTAACCCGCTGTTTCCTGCTTATTCATCCTTTAATCCACTACCATGATGTCCTCTTCATTCCTACTCTCGCTTCCAATACCCCGCTGTCCTCCTTTCTTCATTTTCCTCTAGTACAATAACGTGATGTTGTTTCTCCTGTCTCATTCTCCTGCTCATTCACTACCGACGAGTCTGTCTTCATTTCAATCCTGAATACACATTGCGCACGATCCTGTCTCATTCACTTTCGTCCAGTACCGCGCTATCTGGCTTCATTCTCATCTCGCTCCACTAACGCGCTATCCTGTCTTAATCTCATCTCGTCCATACGCGCTATCTGTCTTCATTCTCCTCAGTCCACTACCACGCTTGTCTGTCTTATTTTCCTCTCGTCCATACACGCTGTAATGTTGCAAATTCCCTACGTTCAGTACCGGGCTGGCAGTCTTGTTATCTTATAATCCACTACAGTGATGTCCTGTCGTCCTTCTCCTATCATCCATACCGCGCTGTGGCATGTCTTTATTATTTATCATCACTACGACGCTGTATGTCTCATTCTCCCTCCTGTCCACTACCGCAGCATTATCGTTGTCTTCATTCTCCTTTTGTCCACTACCACGCTGTCCTGTCTTTAATTCTCCTATCGTCAATACATGATGTCCTGTATTCTTCTACTCTCGTCCAATACACGCTTGTGTCCTTTCTTAATTCTCCTCTGTCCACTATCGATGATTTCCTTGTCTCAATCTACTCTCGTCCACTACCGTGTGTCCTGTCTTCATTCTCTCTCGTTCACTACCGCGATGTCCTTCTGTCTTTATTATCCTCTCGTCCAATACCATGATGTTCTGTGTATTATACTCTCGTCACTACCGTGATGTCATGTCTTCATTCCTCCAATCATACAACTACCGAACTGTCCTGTCGTCATTTGATCTCTCCCACTACCGCGCTGTCCTGTCCTCATTCTCCTCCTGTCCACTACGCGCCCCTGCCTGTCTTATCTCCTCTCGTCCACTACCACGCCTGTCCTGTAGTAATTTCTCTCGTCACTACCGCGCTATAATGTCTTCATTCTCCTCTCGTCCACTACACGTGTCCTGTCTTCATTCTCCCTCATCTCCACTACCGCGCTATCATGTCTTCATGTATCCTCTTTCATACAGATGCCTATCCGTTCTTCATTCTCCTCCTTACACTACCGCGTGGCCAGTCTTAGTCTTCTTTTATCAGTCCCTACCACTTCTGTCCTGTTTCATTATATTATAATCCACTACTCACTCTTCATGTCTTCATTTCTCCTTCGTCCACTACGCCACACTATCCTGTCTGTTTCTCCTCTCGCCACTACCGCGCTGTCCGTCATTATTTACTCTCATCCACATACCATGATGCCCTGTTTTTATCTACTCTGTCCACTACCGTGATGTCCTGTCTTCATTCTAACTCTCGTCCACTAACATGAGTCCGGCTTTCATTCTTCTGCGCCCATACCATGCTGTCTTTGTCTTTATCTCCTCCTGTCAACTACGCGCTATCACTTGTATCATTCTATATCATCACTACCGCGCGTCCGGTCTTCATTCCTTATCATACACCTACACGCGTCCTGTCTTTTCTTACTCTCTCACTAGACATGATATCCTGTCTTCAGTCTCCCCTGTACACTACCGTGCTGGTCCTGTCTTCAATTCTCCTATCACCACACCGCGATGTCCGTCTTCATGCTCTTATCAGCCATACCACGCTGTCGGTCTTCATTCTCCCTCCTGTCACACTCCGCGCTATCGTTCTTCTTCTCCTTTGTGTCCATACCACGCTGTCCTTTATTTTTCTCCTTCTCGTCACTACCACGCGTCTTTCTTCATTATCCTCTCTGCCACTACCGTGATTTCCTGTATTCATATACTCTTCGTCCATAGCCGTGATGTCTGTCTTCATCTCCTCTTGTCATACCGCGAGTTGTCCGGTCTTCATTCTACTCCTGTCCACTATTGCCGCATATTCCTGTCTCATTCTCCTTCGTCCAATAACAATGATGTCGTCTTTATTCTCCTCTCGTCCATATCACATGATGTTCTGTTCTTCATTCTACTATCGCCACTACCGTGCTGTCCTGTCTTCATATTCTCCAATGCATCCACTACCGCACTGTCCTGTTTCATTCTTCCATATCGCCCCACTTACAGCGCTGTCCTGTCTGTATACTCACTCCTGTCCATACCGCGCTGTCCTTCTTCGATTCTCTCTAGTCCATACCGCTGTCTGTCTTAATTCTCCTCTAGTCAACTACCGCGCTATCAGGTAGTCAGTCTCATTTAGTCCTACTACCACGCTGTCATGTCTTCATTCTCTCTCGTCCACTACAGTGTCCTGTCTTCATTCTCCTCTGTCCCACTACGCGGTGGGCCAGTCTTCGTTCTCTTATCATCCACTACCCACTCTGGCCTGTCAATTAATTCTCCATCATCATCCACTCGCGCTCTCCTGTCTTCATTACTTATCATCCACGCAACACCACTCTGTCCTGCTAATTCTCCTCTCGTCACTACAGAATTATACGCTCTTCTTTATACTCTCGTCCATACGCGTTTGTCGGTTCTTTATTATCCTCTCGTCCGACTAACCATGAGCATGTTTCATTTAGACTCTCGTACACTACCGTGATGATTCTGTCTTCATTTATTATCTCGTCCAATAAAATGATCGTCGATGTTTATTCCTCCTCTCGTCCAATACTGTGTCCTGCTCCTGTCTTCATTCGATCCTGTCCACTACAGCGTATCCTGTCTTATTCTCACATCATCCATACCGCGCCGGTCCTGTCTTCATTATCTTATATCCACTAAAACGCTGTCCTGTCTTCATCTTTTCTGTCCAACGTTGATGTCCTGTCTTCATTCTACTCTCCTCCACTACCATGATATCTGTCTTTCATCTCCTCTGAGAAATACACACAAAAAGAACACAGTATCCCCCTATCAGATTACCCTGACAGAAAATGCAACAGTGGATGTAGCGACTAATATTTAAAAAATAATTTCTTTATTGGATATACGTTAAAAAAAATTGTTAAAAATATACAAAACAAAGCAGGAATTGAAGCAAAAGATAGGGAACCCGCCCAAAGAGAAAATATTAGTGTGAGGGAAGAACAAACACTCTCTTCCCACATAATCAATTACTAAGGCTCGTAGATGCTAGCCAGTAGACAAAAATAATAGTAATAGATCATCTCTTACTAATATGGTAAAGGAAAGGTAAAGAGATCCCTGTCTGGGGTCTCATGAGAGATGAATCTCGTAGCCGGTCCAAAGAGTAAATGGACCTACCCTACGGACACTATGCTAACAATGCGGGTTCACCTCGGAAAAAATAAATACAACCCATATTCCGATTCCCCTGTATGTCTTCAGAGAGAGGGACTTCTAGTATGGAAGTTCCTGATGCCAAAAATGGTTAACACGTATGGGATGCCTGTATTACGCCCCCCTCAGAGTTAATGTCATGAGGAGGATCAGGCAATCCCACAGAAAACCGGGGATCGGGTAGGGTGCAGAAATGAAAGATTAAAAAAGCATGTCAAGAAACGGCCGACGCGTTTTGTCCCTCGTGCGGGGACTTACTCATAGCTGGAAAGAGTCGCTATCTTAGTACGTGTATAAATACCTCAATCATCTGACTTGGGGCTGTTGATTGGTGCGCATAGCACCAATGGGATCGCGGGTTGTGAAACACACCCCCGCCACTCCTCCCATAGCGAAGTAAATAGGTAAGTGTTACGCGTGGGTCATAACCATGAAAACCAACGAGTAGGTTGATCATAGTTGAAGTCCGAAAATTCTAGAAAGATCACACATGAGATCAAAATGAAATGGTAAGATAGATTTGGTCAGTAAGAACACTGTATTACATACTGGACCGAACTGAATTATGGACTTATGACCAGTGTTCCATTATCATAGCCTAGACTAGGAGAAACATGTGTAATCCTCGTAAGGTAAGTATACGGCTAGAGATACATTTATCATATCTGGTATGCCACATACATGTGTACATGAAGCCGCAGAAGTCAGAGAAATGCATTAAATTGTATTTTGTCATTAAGTCTGCTGGCACCAAGTGTGTGTTAAGTAGGAAAATCCAGGGGACTCTCTCTCCAATGAGTTTATTTTCTCTATCGCCCCCTCTATGCCAAAGGGGACTTTTCCAAGGACGGGCTGGGGGGTTGTTCTCACAACCCGCGTATCCCATTGGTGCTGTGCGCACCAATCAACAGCCCCAAGTCAGATGATATGGGGATTGATACACGTACTCAAGAGATAGCGGATCTTTCCAGTATAGAGTAAGTACCCGCTACGAGGGACGAAAACGCGTCGGTGTTTCTTGAATGTTTTTTAAACCCTTAATTTCGACCTACCCGATCACCGGGTTTCTGGTGGCTGGCCTGATCCTACCTCCATGACGATATACTTAAGAGGGGGGGCGGTAAACATTCAGCATCCCAAGTTGTAACCATTTTCGGCCTCAGGAGAACTGCCAATACTAGAAGTTCCTCTCTTATGAAGACACAGGGGAATGGAATATGGGTGTATCTTATTTTTTCGAGGTGAACCCGCACAGTTAGCATAGTGCTCGTAGGGTAGAGTACATTTACGTTCGTGGGGCCGGCTACGAGATTATCTACTCTGAAGACCCACAGACAGGGATCTTGTACCTTTCCTTGAATATGTAAGAGATGATCATTTAATATTATTTTTGTCTCTGGCTATCAATCTACGAGCCTAGTATTGCTTAATTGTGGGAAGAGAGTGTTGTTTCTTTTTCCTCACACTAAATGTTTCTCTTTTGGGCGGGTTCCCTATCTTTTGCTTAATCATGCACTTGTTTTGCTATATTTTTAACAATTTTTTTAACGTATAATCAATAGAAAGAACTTAATATTTTATAATATATTAGTCCGCTACATCCACTGTGCAGTTTCGTCAGGGTAATTGATAGGGGGATACGTTATGCTTTTTTCTTTTTGTGGGTATTTATCTTATTTATTCCCCATTTCCCTGTATTCAAATAATATTCAATAGTTAATCAGCCGGTTGTGCTTCACAATCTTCTTTTTTTGAGAGGATATAGAAGGGACAGGATACATATGGTAGTGGACGAGAGGAGAATGAAGACAGGACAGCGTGGTAGTGGACACGGAGGAGAAGAAGACAGGACAATCGCGGGGGGGGGAGGTCTAGTGGCAGAGGGACAATGAAGACAGAACCATATGGTGTCGGACAGAGAAGAGGAGAATGGAGAAGACAGGAAGCGTGTGTGGACAGAGGAGAAGTGAAGACAGGACATCGGTGGTAGTGGACGACATAAAGTAGAATGAAGAGAGGACTCACGCTAGGGGACGAGAGGGAGAATCGATAGACAGGACAGCGTGTAGGGACGAAGAGAATGAAGAACGGACTCATGGTAGGGACAGAGGGAGAGTTAGAAATGAAGACAGGGACATCATGAGCTGGAAGAGAGGAGAATAAAACACATGGACAGCGTTGTAGTAGAGAGAGAGGAGAAAAAACAGCCAGCGACAGCGTGGTAGTGGGACTGAGAGGAGATGAAGACAGGACAATCATGGTAGTGGACGATGAGAGAAAAAAGACAGACAGTGGGGTGGTAGTGACGAGGGAGAATGAAGGACGGATAGCGCGGTAGGGGTTGGTACAGGAGGCAGAATGAAGACAGGACAGCTGTAGGGAGAACAGAGAATGAAGACAAGGGGGACAGCGCGGTGTGGTGATAGGAGGAATAAGGACAGGAACACGCGCGGTAGTGGACAGGAGGAGAAGGAGCATGAGAAGGATATCATGGTCAGTGGAGGAGAGTAGAATGAAGACAGGACTCACCGGTAGGGAAGAGAAGGAGAATGAAGACAAGGACAGCGTGTAGTAGTGGATGATAAGAGCATGAAGACAGGATAGCGCGGGGGGTGGGGTTTGGGTATGGGCGTAGGGGATACAGGCAGGAGATAGCAAGACAGGAAAGCACAGTAGTGGAGAGAGGAGAATGAAGACAGGCCAGCGTGGCTACTGACGCGAGAAGGAATTGAAGACAGGCCAGCGCGGGGTGAGGGACAGGAGGAGGAAATGAAGAACATACAGTCAGGGTAATCTGATAGGGGGATACTGTGTTCTTTTTGTGTGTATTTATCTCTATTTCTTCCCCATTTACCCTGTTTCAAATAGTTCATCAGCCGGCTTGTGCTTCACAATACTTCTTTCTTTTGGAGAGTAGAATGAAGACAGGACATCATGGTAGTGGACGAGAGGAGAACGGTAGTGGACAGGAGGAGAATGAAGACAGGACAGCACAGTAGTGGATGAGAGGAGACTGAAGACAGGACAGCGTGGTAGTGGATGATAAGAGAATGAAGACAGGACAGCGCGGTAGTGGATGATAAGAGAATGAAGACAGGACAGCACGGTAGTGGACAGGAGGAGAATGAAGACAGGACAGCACAGTAGTGGAGTCTTCTGCAGTGTTTGGATCACAATGATCCCGGCCTATCTGAGCACTAAAGGGAAAAACACTGTGTGTGTGGAGATATTTGCCATATTGACCTCTCCTTGCCGCTCCAGATGTTTGGAAACTACAACTCCCAGCATGCTTTGATTGCTGGGAGTTGTAGTTTTTATACATCTGGAGTGGCAAAGTTCAAGCAGCATTTAAAACTATTGGCAAAACTGTACATATAAAATATGGTAAAGTACAGAGGAGATCCCACCTCTATTAGGAGTTTCAGCACTCCCTGAAGGCTCCATTCTGGCTGGACTTGCATACAGGGGTGCTGTCAGGCAAGCTCCGTGCGCGCGCGCGCTTACGTCGCGAGCGCACGCGCACTCGTGGCCTCAGTTTACCGCTCCCGTCTCCCCTCTGCTCCCGGCTGTTCCTCTGCTACTCCGGGTGTCTGGTCCTGTCCTGTGCGGCAGGTCCTGTCCTGGTAAGCCCAAATTTATTTACAGGTTCCAAGTTTGCAGCACGAAATTCCGTTGACTCGAGTATAAGTCAAGGATGGTTTTTAAGGCCTGTTTTAAAAACCAAAAACCTCGGCTTATACTCGAGTATATACGGTAACTACTGTATCGGGGTTAACTAATGTTCCAGAATCGTCAATCTAAAAGTGCCTTAGGCCAGGGCCACACTACAATGCACCAAATGCGCACACAATCGCGAGCCAAAAATGGTGAGCGCACGCGTTACCAAAACGGAACCGTATGAGCAATCGCATGAGCACCGGAAATCGCAGGAATTTGTGCGTTCCCGCGATTTCCATTTTAAAAAATTGTGTGCGCAAAACGTGTGCGCAAATGTGCCAAAATCGTGCTAGTGTGGCCTAGCCCCCTTATGAATTTATTTTATAATACATTTACAGCAATCAATGAATGTTTATGTCCAAAGAGCAACTAATGTTTATAGATATAACTACAGATTCCAACGGGTGAACAAACCATTTGGAGATTGTTGAATTATCTTGTTTATAATTTCTTAAAGCAACTTTTGTTCAATCTGCTCTAACCTTAATAAAACCATTAAAACAAATGATGACTTAAAAGGGCCTTTTCAGCACTTAGAAATGCCCTTGTGGCCTTAGGAAGGGCTTTGTGGGGCTTAAAGGGTCCCTCAGCTCAAAACCCGGACCCCTCTCCCCAGTACTTATAAGTGCCTTTGCAGCATCATATGATTGCTAGCATTGAAATCTAATCAGAATTGGATTTGGTCCTTCAGCAAAGCTATATAAAGAGGTGTAAACCCTTGCAGAGCTCACAAGTCAACGAGTGATGGCAGAAGAAGAAGGAAGACTTTGGATTAAAGGACAACAATACCCCAAAAAACAACATCTCCCCCATTACATGTCCACACTTCCAGCAGCTGAAATTGCTTACTCTCATGTACAACCGTGCTGCCTTCCCTTAGATATCACACAGCAAAGATAAGTGCTAAAAGCCCGCCTCCTATACGGCCCAGTGCCATGATTAACATATCACTTGTCATTGGCTGGTGAGAATGTCTGTTACAACCTCTCTCCTCCTCCTCTGCCAGGCAAACAAACTTGAACTGTTTGGTTGCTAGGATACAGCCTACATAATCAAGCTGATCAAGGATGGGTGGAGTTTTCTCACTGCTAGTTTTGAATGACAGTTACAGGCAGACAGAATTGTTACACCCCCTTCACAATGTGGCTAATTATAGGCAGAGAGAAGCTCGAAATCAGGAAAAAAACATATAGGGAGGGCTGCATACCTTTACTCTTTTGAAAGCAGTTTAAAAAAAATGCATTGAGGCAATACAGTTATCCTGATGTCGGCAATACCAGTGACGTTGGTGTCGCCAGTGCCGGTGGTGTCGCTGGCGGCCGCAGTGAAATTGCCCGGGGTCAAGACAGAAGACCTGAAAAGGACCTTTTTAGGACCATGGGGGCACTTATAAGTGCACCAATTAAAAACAAATGATACTTAAAAGGGCCTTTTCAGCACTTAGAAATGCCCTTGTGGCCTTAGGAAGGGCTTTGTGGGGCTTAAAGGGTCCCTCAGCTCAAAACCCGACCCCTCTCCCCGTACTTATAAGTGCTTTGCAGCATCATATGATTGCTAGCTTGAACTAATCAGAATTGGATTTGGTCCTTCAGCAAGCTATATAAGAGGTGTAAACCCTTGCAAGGCTCACAAGTCACGAGTGATGGCAGAAGAAGAGGAAGACTTTGGATTAAAGGACAACAATACCCCAAAAAACAACTCTCCCCCATTACATGTCCACACTTCCAGCAGCTGAAATTGCTTACTCTCATGTACAACCGTGCTGCCTCCCTTAGATATCACAACGCAAAGATAAGTGCTAAAGCCCGCCTCCTATACGGCCCAGTGCCATGATTAACATATCACTTGTCATTGGCTGGTGAGAATGTCTGTATACAACCTCTCTCCTCTCTCTGCCAGCAAACAAACTTGAAACGTTTGGTTGCTAGGATACAGCCTACAAATCAAGCTGATCAGGATGGGTGGAGTTTCTTCTCACTGCTATAGTTTTGAATGACAGTTACAAGGCAGACAGAAATTGTTACAACCCCCTTCACAATGTGGCTCATTATAGGAGAGAGCTCGAATCAGGAAAAACA
>JAACNH010000828.1:78197-134427 GCA_019447015.1 Hymenochirus boettgeri | reverse complement strand
GGCCAACAAGCTGTGCTAACAGTGATTTATTTGGTGGATAAGCATGACATGTTTCAGACCAGTGTGGTCTTTCCTCAGGTGCTTGTTGGCTCTTGTGTGGAATTATTTTGTTTGTCTTGCAAGTGTGTGGGGATTAGTGAACCCTTTACACACAATTGAGCCTCCTTAATAAATTCAAGGATCTGCTGCCTTGGTATCTGCGTTTGCCTGCAAAATCTACTTACTAGCCAATCTTATGTACACAAGATCTTTTAAACTTTTTAGTGCTGTGCTGCATGCATGCCATATAAGGCCATTTTTTACTTGGTTGGCGGTAGATTATATTATTCTGAAATTTGTGAATTGCAAAAACATATGAAGTTTTAAATAATTGCTGATTACAGATTTACCATTAGCAGTGTTCTCCCCAGAATTTTTTTCCAGCCGGGTGGCATGAAAAAGTAGCCGGGTGGGGTATGACGGGAATTTGATAGATAGATAGATAGATAGATGAAGGTAATAATAGATAAGGCAGATATATAGGTAGCAGTGATAGATAGATAGATAGATAGATAGAGTTTGATAGAGATAGATAGATAGATAGATAGATGATAGTATAATATATATAGGCAGATAGATATGTAGCGTGATAGATATAGATAATAGATAGATAATAATACATATAATAATATAGATAGATGGATGATAGATAATAGATAGATGATAGATAGATAGATAGATAGATGATAGGTAATAATAGATAATAGGCAGATAGAAAGGTAGCAGTGATAAAGTTAGATAGATAGAGTTAGATAGATAGATGAGAGATAACAGTGTAGATAGCTATATAGCATGGATAGACGATAGTTCTAGTTATGCCCCTGCTTGGGGAAAACTAACTTATTTATTATATTGATCAAGATTTTATTTTTGACTATAGTTACCCTTTAGTATCGCGGCCACAGGGAGTAAAAGGGTAGGTCAGCAGGTGTGTGCCTGTATCAGGTTGTAGGGTAAATAAAACTAATGTTTTTGATGATTGGGCAAATTTATTTTTTTTGACTATAGTTACCCTTTACGTATGTCTGCCATGGAAATGGAAGGGTAGATAAGTAGGGGTGTGTACCTAAAGCTGGGTACACACGATGAGATATTTCGGTCCGATCGACCGATAGTTCAGTGTATCGGTCGGTCGGACCGAAATTATCGCATCCGAAAGTGCCCATGTCCGATCGACCGTTCGTCCAAATCGGACGAAAGGACGATCGGGCAGGGTGGAAAACCTCGTCCGATCGTGCGGTCCTCTATGGACCGCACGATCGGTCGCGGTGACTATCGGACGCAGCTTTTGCCGCGAGCGACAGTCCTTCCTCCTGGCCAACCGTTCGAAAGTATCGAACGGTCGGTCAGGAGGAAAAATCGATAGGTGTGTACCTACATTCTATAGGGTAATTAGCCTGTGACATTCTATAGGGTAATTAGCCTGTGAAATTCTATAGGATAATTAGCCTGTGACATTCAATAAGGTAATTAGCCTGTGACATCTATAGGGTAATTACCGTGACATTCTATAGGGTAATTAGCCTGTGACATTCTATAAGGTAATTAGCCTGTGACCTCTAAGGGTAATTAGCCTGTGACATTCTATAGGGTAATTAGCCTGTGATATTTTTATAAGGTAATTAGCCTGTAACATTCTATAGGGTAAGTAACCTGTGACATTCTATAAGGCAATAAGCCTGTGACACTCTATAGGGTAATTAGCCTGTGACATTCTATAGGGTAATTAGCCTGTGACATTCTATAGGGTAATTAGCCTGTGAACATTCTATAAGGTAATTAGCCTGTGACATTCTATAGGTAATAAGCCTGTGACATTCTATAGGGAAATTAGCCTGTGACATTCTATAGGGTAATTAGCCTGTGACATTCTATAGGGTAATTAGCCTGTGACATTCTATAGGGTAATTAGCCTTTGACACTCTATAGAATAATTAGCCTGTGAAACTCTATAAGGTAATTAGCCTGTGATATTCTATAGGGTAATTAGCCTGTGATATTCTATAGGGTAATTAGACTGTGACATTCTATAAGGTAATTAGCCTGTGACATTCTATAGGGTAAGTAACATGTGACTTCTATAAGGCAATTAGCCTGTGACACTCTATAGGGTAATTAGCCTGGGCACTCTATAGGGTAATTAGCCTGTGACTTCTATGGGGTAATTAGCCTGTGCATTCTATAGGGTAATTAGCCTTGTGTCCGTTCTTAAGGTATTAGCCTGTGACATTCTATAGGTAATAATTGTGACATTCTATAAGGCATTAGCCGGTGACCTCTATAGGGTAATTAGCCTGTGACACTCTATAGGGTAATTAGCCTGTGACATTCTATGGGGTAATTAGCCTGTGACATTCTATAAGGTAATTAGCCTGTGGCATTCTATAGGGTAATTAGCCTGTGACGTTCTATAAGGTAATTGCCGTGACTTCTATAGGGTAATTAGCCTGTGACATTGTATAGGTAATTAGCCTGTGAAATTCTATAAGGTAATTAGCCTGTGACATTTATAGGGTAATTAGCCTGTGACATTCTATAGGGTAATTAGCCTGTGACATTCAATAGGGTAATGTAGCCTGTGACATTCTATAGGGTATGTAGCCTGTGACATTCAATAGGGTAATTTGCCTGTGACATTCTATAGGGTAATTAGCCTGTGACATTCTATAAGGTAATTACCCTGTGACATTCTATAAGGTAAAAGCCTGTGACATTCTATAGGGTAATTTGCAACCAGAGATCTGACTCCCCAGTGCAATTGCAACCAAGACTTAAAGGGAACTTCCACCCCTAAACACTAAAATTTTACCCACGCTGTCCCCACTGTGAAGTGTTAAAATCCTTACCTACTGCTCTGCACCATTGGTTTGTCCTGTAGTGTTTAGTCAAAGTCCAGGAAGGTGAAGAGTAGGAGCCTTCCTGTGTGTAAAATTGATCTGCTCCTTCCCTGTCCTCCTGGAGGGACTCAGGCATATGCTGTGGAGCCCTTTCAACCCTTCCCCCCTCTGAATCCCTTGTCTCGCAGTGTTAAGGTGCCATACCATACAATTTCCACAGTATTTGTGCCAACAGATCACTTGGTGTCTGTCGGCACACATGCTGTGGGCCGTGCGTCAGACACAGTATGATCGTATCGGCTCATCTTACTTAAAGTAAGGGAGCTGATACCGACCACAGAATTTTCCGTCGTTCCTGACCGACCGTAATGCAACTAGAGTCGTTTGTCGGCACTACAATCCATAGGGAAAAGCCCCGACACACTGACGATAATACACAAATCCCGTTGTTCTGATTGATCATCTGTTTCCGGTTTGGAAGTGCATTTATTCCAGCAGTTGTATGCATTTCCATAATGCATAATCGCACAGGAGTCGCACATACAATCACGTGCGATTGCGTATTCAATTCCGGTGCAATGCAGTGTGGCTTGCCCTTACTCTTATTTTTCTAAGCCATTGTCAAAGTTTACTTTCACTTTACCTTTCCTCTTCTTTACTTGCTGCCCTCTCCTCCTCCACATAATGCAATGATGTTTAAAGGGCTAACATTTGGCAATTAATATTGGTGGCATTGAGCTGCAGTCATCTATCAATGTGACTATGTATGGGGTTAATCTTTTGAAATGTTCCTGTGAATTTCTTGCACTTTAAGTGTTTTTCTTCTCCATGGGTTTTTTGCAAGCATTAATTTTATGAGTGTGAAATCTGAATTGTGTTTTCTGGGGGACATTGATTGTAGGTCAATAGTTAATTTGGGTTGAATGCAGTACTTTTATATAGGGATTATTGTTGTGCCACATAGTCAAAGTCATAAGGTTCGTACACCGTACGATTTGGGCCCAGCTACACCCCAGCCATGATGCATTTGTGCGATGACAGCTGTTTCGACAGAATCACATGTGTGCGTTCGTGGTCGTGGGTCGTTCGACGTATCTGCTAGCGCGGATGGCATTCATTCTCGCCACAAAACAGCCATTCGCCGCACGATTCTGTTGCGGTCATTAGTCTTGGCTCGATGCACAGATTGTTCGTGTGACAACCATAGGGATATTGCAAAATGTTCAAATTTTGGGGCAATTATGTTCGGCTTTGACCTTAAAAATGATTGAATGTGAGAAGATGT
The DNA here is from genome assembly GCA_019447015.1 of Hymenochirus boettgeri. Classification (NCBI taxonomy): domain Eukaryota; kingdom Metazoa; phylum Chordata; class Amphibia; order Anura; family Pipidae; genus Hymenochirus; species Hymenochirus boettgeri. The sequence goes on along the minus strand of JAACNH010000828.1, from coordinate 130,266 downwards.
TGTACCCCTCCATTTTTTTTTTTTTATAGTCTCTCCAAATGATTCAGAATGGACTTACCTGACCGACCCGGTCCCTTGCTGACTGCCATGCTACTCTCCCCTCTGCTCTGATACTTCCTGGTCGCAGCTGTCAGTCAAGACGCAGCATGATGTCCTGCCCAATTACCTGACAGCCACCACTCACTGCTGCTGTTCTTGCTTGAACAAGTTTGCAACACCAACAGGGCAGTACCCAGGCCGTGAGGGACCAGGTCAGGTAAGTCCATTCAGGGGCATCTTTGGAAGTTTCTATAATGCGAAACTGGGGTTTGGGGGTAGCTTTTCTTAAGGCTGGACATGCCCTTTAAAGGGAAGTTAAACATGATACACTTTAAAGTATATCAAATGAACTTCCCTTTAACAGCAGGGTACAACATTTTCTCACCTTAAAATCTCACCTAAAAAATACTGACCAAAATGAATTATTGACACACACTTCCCTCAGAAAACACATCTCAGATGCTGCACTCACATAAAATCTTTGCTTGCAAAAATGACACATGGAAAAGAAAACACTATTAGAATGCAAGAATTCACAGAACATTTCAACATATGAACTACACATATAGTCCCACATTGAATGATAACTGCCGGTCAATGCGCCAAACATTCATTTTGCTTACTGCATTATATACACGTGTCTGTGTTTCGGTCCACGTTTTCATTTATGTGTAAGGTACGACTAGTCCTGGCTGAGATTCAGGTCCCCAAGTCCCGCAAGAAGAAAAAAGATAAACTAGAAAGGAAAAGTTTAAGTATAAACTTTGAATTGGCTTGAAATTTTTGAAGAGAATGTGTATGTGCTGCAGGTTTTAAAACTCAATAATCTTGCTATGGCAATGAAAGAGGACACAAGTTTAACTTTAGTTACCATTAAAGTATGGCTGCCACGGGAATGGAAGGTAGGTCAGTAGGTATGTGTACCTGTGTCAGGTTGGAGGTTAAAAAAACAAACTTTTTAAATGATTGGTCAAAATTTTTTTTGACTATGCCTGCTGCAGAAATGGAACAGTAGGTTAGTATTGTGTCTGTGTGGGGTGTTAGTTACCCTTTAAACAAGCCTGCCACAGAAATGGAAGGGTAGGTCAGAAGGTGTGTGTATCTGTACCAGGTTGGGGGTTAAAAAAACGAACAGCTTCTTTACCTCCCGTTCTTCAATAAAACTGAATTCCCAGAATTTGTTTATACGAGTGAGATAAACCTTTAAACCTGGAAATATCCCTTACAAAAAAAAAAAGTCTCTAAATGGCGATAACACCATAACACTTCTGCGAATTCCTTAGCTAGGTAATAGCACACTTCTCCTATATGCACCGCACGTCTGTAACGAATTTCATGTCTCTAGCTCAAAATCTACATTTGATTCCTTTTAAGGGTTCCCAGATAAGTACTAGCTCAGAAATAGTACACATAATAAATATTAATTGTCTGCTAAAAAACAGCAAATATATTACCATCTGTCAAGGGGCTTAACAAAACTATCCTGTTTTCCTCCATACTATAATTATCCCTTTACTAACATATAATATCACCACTGGTGTATTATTTTTGGCTCGTTCTGAATTTATTTGCATAGGGCAGATTAGTCTGTAGGAATTCTGGAATTAATCTTACAAGGCAGACCTTTCCCATAAAACTGATAGACAAGTGTCCTGCAAAACCTCTTGTGAGGCCTAACGTATTCCACAAATATCACAGTCCCTGAGAATGTGCACTGAAATTACCAGAGATTCTACAGTCCCAAACCCAAGGTCTTCATGGAATGCCTGGATTTGTCCCTTAATGGTCTGTTGCCTGTTGGAACATTATGAAATTTCTATGTTAAGGAGGTTCAAGTGTGTTTGGATCATCACCCCCATCACTCACTTTATCTGACGAAACAGGTCTGATTGGGTTGGTTTTCTCTGTGGGGGAGTCTGTTACTACCATGTCTACATTGTGAATCCACTTTGTCTTTGGAAGCCTTGTAATGTAATAATTGAGGTGTCTGGGGCCTGGGGGTCGCTAACAGATTGGCTCAGAGATAAGATGAAGATGGAAGCCAATTTCTCCCTATAACTACTCCTAAACCATTTGTCAGATCTGTACGGTTGCCAACAAAGCAGTAACACCAGGGATTTAATGGAATTAGTAAGACCAAGCCACTGGGCAAAAAGGTCTCACCTGGAGGATCCACTCATGTTGTGGATATCCTGGACCTCCCCAGAGGTAACATATGTCACAAACGCCAGTTCACTGGGCACGTGATCTGACCAATCAATCGGTAATACTGCCACCGCTGCGCACTTCTTCTGGCCGGTGCAGAAAGCCCAATTAGTCTTGACTCTCCCTGACTATGCACACCCCGGTCCTGGCATCTAAATGGTTAACACTACACCATTCACCTCAGCAACTAACTGGTTAATTAGCACCAGTCCTTCACAAGCAGTCACAGAGTTAATTAGCATTTCACTAGCCAAGCATTCCATCTAAACTACAAACTTCGAGGCTAACTGAGTTCTTTTAGAGCATCAAAGACAAAACTTATTAAATTTTAGGTTTAATATTTCCAAAAGGTGGACAGTGCATATAACACAAAAAAAAGAAAAAATGTGTTATAATAAAATCACATACAATAGGTACTACAGTTTACCGTATATACTCGAGTATAAGCCGGGTTTTTAGGTTTTAAAATTAGCCTGAAAACCTAACCTCGGCTTATACTCGGGTCAAACACGATCTGCAGGGAAGAAGAACAGACACATAGAAATGATCTACTGATTTGTCTCCAGTATAATGCTGATGGTACTCGAAGAGCCGGTAGGAGCCAGTAGGAGAAGGCATGTATAAGTGTGTTTGCTCGCATGCGCACTGTTGTTACGCACCTTAACACCGGCGCAATGAGGAGCAGGAAGGAGTCTTGTCTCTCCTGTGGCTTGTGAGCACTACAAGTATTTTTTATGCTACTCTTTAGAATACCACAATTCACAGATTCTTAAACCTACGGGCAAAACAAACTAATGGGAAGACGTTTTTAAAAGGCTAGGGGATCAGTGGTTCTGTAGCCTAATATACTTTAAAAATGAGCTGATACCTTTCTAAAATGAAGCCCACCTATGTATGCCAGAAGAAAGAAATTCTTTTGGGGGTTCACTTTGGTGTGCTTTGTCTTCTAAGGAAAGCCTGTTCTTCTGTGCTACACATGATAGTTCTAATGCATAAAGATGTCTAACAATGCTTGCTGACATTAATTCATTCACTGCACTTCACTGCACAGGCACTGTTTTTGTATTTGACTTTTCAACTTGGCTGATGGGTCAAATGTAAAAGATCCATTGTGTGACATTTACCGTAATTACAGGGTTGCAGTAGAGGTGATAATGTCTACTCGAGTCAATCAGTTTTTACTCATTTTTCAGGTAAAAATAGGTGCCTCAACTTATACTCGGGTCGACTTATATTTGAGTATATACAGTATATAAAATAAAGAGGATAAAAATATTTACAGACCCTACTCACTAGAAGAAGTCCTGGGTCCCGGGTGAGAAGGAATATGATCCATACACATTTACCATGTCCCCTCATTATGAACAAAGTAATAGGGGCTACAAGGATTTTGAGGCCCATTGTGAATCATTTTTATCTTTTCTGGTTATATCTACTAACTAGACAACCAAAATGTCTCCACACAAGGGCCAACAAGCTGTGCTAACAGGGTATAGATGAGTTTGACCCATTTACTACAGAGAAACTAAACTCAAATCCAAAAAGACCAGAGGAAAGGCCATTCAACTGAGTCGCATGCCTTCTGGAAGTGGAATTTCCAGGCATGATCCCTGTCTGGTCCGGGTGTATAATTATAGAAATCAATTTGTGTAGTCTGGCACAAATAGCCACACCGCCTAGCCAAATTGGTTGGCTAGAACTTTCTCTAACAATTTATGATCAACATTTAAGATCGAGATCTGTGGACCAACTGGGGAATCTGTGGGTAAGTGTTATTGCTGGTAGAGAGTGTACCCAGTGTTGAGGTCTTATTTGGTAAGATACTCTGTATCTCTCTCTCTGTGTATCTCTCTCTGTGTATCTCTCTCTGTAGCTTTCTCTCTGTGTATCTATAGACAAGGGAGCATGTGACTGAGATCAGGGCTCTCTGTGTATCTTTCTCTGTAGCTTTCTCTCTGTGTATCTATAGACAAGGGAGCATGTGACTGAGATCTGTGGACCAACTGGGGAATCTGTGGGTAAGTATTATTGCTGGTAGAGAGTGTACCCAGTGTTGAGGTCTTATTTGGTAAGATACTCACCCTGGGTCCTCTTGGCCACTGAAGATTGTTGTTAGAGTTTATTATATTACTATGTAACTATTACAGTGCTTCTATACTGGGATCGGTAAGTTTAAACGTCGATTTTGAATGGTGGCCAGGCCATTCCTCGCATCTGTTTCTCCCAATCAACCCATTGAGATAACTATGGATCCATCTATTGACCTGGTCGATTTATTCATTATAACATTTTATGGAAATAGTGACCTCAACAATATAGAAACAATCGCAACTTATCTACATCGATAGTTATCAACTTACTAGGATGAAATCCGCTTTTCAGATGGAAAAAAAGTTAAAGAATCGCCTGGCAGAGAATAAACTCGATGACAGGGATTCGGGGGCAGCTCTGGAGTTCTTTGGCCCATGGGGGAGCTGAATAACAGACGTTCATATATTTTAAACATCCAGAATTTATAAAACAGAAAATAATCCTGAGGTAGCAAATGGTTTTATTTAAAGGGCAACGAAATTCTCAAATGTCCCAGCCCACCCTCCTCCCATTAAAAGAACACAAGGACAAGGATACCAGTAGGATTGGATTATTTTCATCTCGACCATTCGCCACAAACGAATGATAGACCAGGACGAATCACTGTCGGTCCCAGCAAAAATCACCGCAGCAGACAGTTCACAGTGACCAATCGTGCGATCTATAGCAGAAACAAGATAAACCCAGGGGTGAGGACCTAGTGGCAGGGACACACCGTCCATGAAGCAAACTATTTTATTTGTTCACGGCACGCACTTTGGTACACATGAAAGGCAGCATTTATTACAGGTTTAAAAAAAGGTTGTAAAAAGCGAAATGAATGGCGCCTTTCACTCACGTAGGTGGAGAGGAGAATACAGGCGCTGCTGGAGGGTGGAAGAGGTGTGAGCATGCGCACAGCCTGCAATAGCTGTGTGTCTCTCGCCCAGATCTTGCCTCTGCCTGCTTGATATGACATCACCTGCCACAGTTAGTAGTACCAGTCAGTGTGGGCAAACTTGTATGTACCAGTCACTGTGGGCAACGGATCCCGGATCCCACTAAGGCTATAAACAGCACTTGGAAACCCAGTGCCACCAAATCTTTTTTCCAGTGCCGTTCTGACACACAGAGGCAAGTGAGGACTGATTTCTGTGCAGTATGAGTGTAAATCATCCCACCACACCTACCTCCACAAGCCACTCCCACTTTCCCCCCATGCGCCACAGGAAGATGCAGGGGCAGCGTAAAATATTTGTTTCATGTGACAATACGTCTAGTGGTTTTGGTATTTTTAGATAGATAGATATAGATAAATAGACAGATAATAGAAAGATAGATGATAGATAGATGATAGATAATAGACAGATAGAGGATATATAGATAGATGGATGATAGATAATAGATAGATAGATGATAGGTAATAATAGATAATAGACAGATAGAAAGGTAGCAGTGATAGATAGATGATAGATAACAGTGATAGATAAATAACAGTGATAGACAGATAGTTCTAGTTATGCCGGGGGGGTGGGGGGGGAACTAACTTATTTTGATTATTGATCAAGATTTTATTTTTTGACTATAGTTACCCTTTAGTATCGCTGTCACAGGGAGTAAAGGGTAGGTCAGAGGTTGTGCCTGTATCAGGTTGAAGGAAAACTAATGTTTTTGATGATTGGGCAAATTTGTTTTTTTGACTATAGTTACCCTTTATGTATGTCTGCCATGGAAAGGAGGGTAGGTCAGTAGGGGTGTTTACCTAAAATCTTGAATTGTCCACATTTGAGGCTTGTGCTTGTTAAAGTAATGTAAAAAAATCCTGAAATTCGCTATGGAAATGCTTCAATGGATTCTTAGCTAGGTAATGGACAAGGGCATAACTACCAGGGAAGCAAGGGGAGCTACCGCAAGGGGGCCCCATCTTCTTATGTTTCCTATGACAGATACAGCCTGTTCCCAGAAAACCACTGTGGATAAAGCAATGATAGGGTTCCCATCATAGTTTTGCTGGGGGCCCAGTGATTCCTAGTTACGCCACTGGCAATGAAGGAGGAAGCGGGAAAAGAGGAAGAAGGAAAAAAATAAATGGCCTATAATAAGTAGTGTGGCACAAGAGTTCAACACGATACTTGTGAATGTGCCTTTCTGCTGTCTGAAGGTTATGTTTATTTACATTGGAAATTTACATTGGATATGCAACTCACATCACTAGGTTAGTGGGTGGGGTTCTGCATACCATTACCAAAGGCTTGATTGACAGCCCTGTCCACTGTAATCACAAATGACTTTAGAAGGAGAATGCAGACACGGGGCCAAATTTGAGAGAAAAAACAATGCAGACTAGACAAGGGTGAATTATAGAGTTGTATATTGTAGTCAGTTGGAAAACTGTCAGGGTGACTTTACATGCCCTTTAACTGAAAAGCAGAAGCACATTTGCTAACACAAAAAATTGCGGATCCTAACAATCCAAAAAACAGGACACGATTCTAGGAGCGGTACAGTGTGGCCCTACCATAAAAACCGACCCTGTTGGGCCCTTTTGTATTTTGTACCCATAGAAGATAGAAATATAATTGTTAATTTGTTTAAAATATTAAAGGAATGTCATCTTTCCGATGGTTGGATCATTTCCCCTTTGCATGACACTGTATCACTTCTTTACTATGTAATTCCTTACCAAAGATATTCCCATTTAAAGCCATTTCACTAAAGTTAGAAAACAACAACTTTCTGTAAGGAAAGATTTTACCAACTTGGATAGATAAGACAAATTGTGATCCTTAGATTCAATCAGTTGTCACCTGGGAAACGTTTTAAGTTCGGTATGAACGAGCGTCTGTTTCGGACGATAAAGTGCCCATACACGGGATGATTATTGACCGAAACATCCGTTCATACACATTGTGTGTCACGGGTCGGCACCCGCCATCGCAGGTGTGTACTAACCTTTAGCCTGTGCTATTAATCTGCATCAACCAATCAGATGTTATCTAACTGCAGTATCTCAGCAAAAAGCCAACATCTGATTGGTTGTTGAAAATTTATAATTTAGGCAAACTTTTGCAAAACTAACCACAATGGTAAAAGGAACACGTCTAATCACGTGACCATGAACAATCTGTTAGCATGATCAAAATTGCTGATTTTACTGCTAGGATTTTAATTCCAGGAACAAACCATGCATTTCCACAGCAACCAAAGGGTCATGGTAATGTACAGGGTTCTATTGGAGAAACTACAGTTCATACACTGACAGCTGCAACATGAAAGGAACCTAATGAAACAGAGAGCCAGTGGCAGGGATGGTGCTGGATAGGGAAGTTTGGTCGTGTATGTTAAAGATGTAGGTATTGTGGCTGCAAGGTTGGGGGGAGGGAGGGCTGGTGTTGTATACACATTTTAGATTTAGGGTGGCATGCCCTTTAAGAGTCAATAGCTGTAGCAGAAATATCATTTGGGGGGTGGACATGCCCTTTAAATAACCACTATACAGCACACAAAAAAAACATGTGCCTGCATTCTAGAATTATTACGGAGGTTGAATCAAGTATCCCTACCTTCTGTTATTCTTTAGGAGCCAAGTACTCATCTGTGAAAGATCATGGTGGGCATAGTCAGTCTGTGTATGACTTGTCTCCAGTCTGTGCAAGGGCAGGCGTGCACAGGAGAATAAAGGAGAGAAAGCCAAGAGCAGAGACCTGGAAGTGCTTACTATGTCCCAACGACTTTTTCCCATTGTGTTCAACATAAATATAAACAAAATCTCCCTATACAAATCTGATACCGTGCAGCCACTAGCAGGAACAAAACATTTCATTAAAGGACCATATTCATTAACAAAATAAAATAGATAATAAATGACATTATAGACAGGTTTTTATTTATAAGAAATACAAAACAATTCTAACCAACTCCTTCCAACCCAATGAATGAGCCATGAATGTCCTGGCTCAATGCCATCATGGTGCCATTGCAGCTCAGATCACCAAACCTTGTGACGTTTGCTTTCAATAATAATGGTCTTATGATACAATCGGACTGGTAAAGTGGAAAAAGAGGCAGAATTTACACAGGTGTCAATGAGCTTCAGAAACATCTCAAGCTGATGTGTATTCGGATCCTTTATGGACAGTGACTCCCATAATTCCATCTGATAAGCAAACTGTTGGGTTCCTTCCCTCAGTAAATTCCATAGGTTGGCTCCTCTGTGTCTCGATAACGGTCTAGATACCTCAAAGGCTTTGCATAAGGGTATTTAACTTGCCGCGGGTGATACACAGGCGGTCGGTCATATTCAAAAATAGGTTCTTTCATGTCTAGAAACAAAAGAGAGAAACAGACACAACTCACCAGCCTAAACAGGGGAAACCCATATAGTAGAGAGAAGCTGGATGCGCCAGGTATAAAGGGCGGGTTAATGCAGGAAGCAGATCCTATACTCACTAAGTAGCTGGTGATACACCTGGGTAACAGCGTCCTCCCATCTGCACTGGAAGAAGGCCAGACCTGAAGCAGTAAGATTATCCTCATACTTCCTGTAAAAGTCTATGGTCTTAAAAGTTCTCAGTTTCAGGCTGTGACTGTTCAAGATAAAATGGTAAACACAAGACTGAAATAAAATCATTAGCCCAGAGCCCTAGCAGCACAATAGAGCGATGCCTGGCTTTGTTACCATGGGTTTGGACGCAATTCATCCTTAAAATCAATAGGTCCCTCCTGCTTAAACAAGATGAAAACATGTCGGTGGTACCCTGTGCCCTTGGCTGGAAATGGAGGGAAGTAATGGCATATCTCCTCTCCAGAAAGAACCTGGCTTCCTGGAATGTTTCCTCTGCAACACAAAAAAGAAAAAAGGAAGATACAACTAAGATGGCCTGCAGACACAGGTTAAAATAGTGTCACACAAACATCTGAGTAAATGTAGGTATTGCATTGTGTGTAGGACAACACTTTTCATTTGTATCCGCACAGTTAAAATGTATTTGTGCCCACAGCTGATTAAACAATTAAGAGGGAACACTGAACATGAGCTGCTACATTTTTCATTTTAACATTTACCTTTTAAATAAATGTGCAATTTTGGACACTGCTCCGGCCCTTATTCCGAAAACACTTCAACACTTTCCAGTTGGCCAAATTATCAGCTGCAAAGGACTATGGGATTTTTAAGGAGAGGCAGCATAAATTACAGGATTGGTTTTCATTTGCATGATTGAATTTAGTTTTAATTTAAGATTAATAAATTACAATTACAAGGGGAATCTCCTTAACTTCCTTAAATAGCCTTTGTTTTTCTTTTGATAAAGAAGCACAGTAAACAGACAGGGATACTCACACCAACCAATGAACATATTCAGACTCTGTCTCCCTCAGGTGGCCATCTGTTAGATAAAGGAACAAATATAAACAGATATAAGTGGGTTAGGAATAATCTGATTATGGTTCAGTTTTCAAAAAGGAACGGAAATCTCCTTACAAGGTATTGTAATGTGATCTCTCAACTGCAACCCTAAAAAGTTATGTAAAAGTAACAAAAAAAGCTTAAAGGGGAACTGTGGTCTCCTAACAAGTTGATTTTAAATGAAAGGCCAGGTTCCTACCTTTAAAATAAGCCAACCACCTCTCTACATGCTGCACAGCCCAAGTAATGAAGAAATCACTGACATTTTTGCTTTTTTTATGTCTCCCACTCACTGGCCCCTCCCACTTGTGGGGCACCCATCCCTCACACCCCCCCCCCACACACACACACTTGCACCTGAGACCCATACCCCCTACAGAAAACTGTAAAAACAGTCTTTTCGGGCAGAAGTTATGGGCGTGGTCATGGGTGCCAAAAGGAGGAGGAGACGCAGGGTTTCGAAGCAGGAAGTGCAAGGGATCTGGTGATGTGGCTACCAAATCACACAAAAAAATGTAAATATCTTCTAAACTATGTAAAAAAAATAATGAAATTAAATTTCAAAAATACTCAGGAAAGCAATTCTTGTCAATTTACCTAAAGTCATTTTTGGACCGCAGTTACCCTTTAACCAGATAATACATGTCAGTTCTTGTTCTCCCCCACTGCCCCTTCACCTTTCTGGTACAGGGAAAGTGTCCACCTCTAGCTAGAATGGCACATTGACCAACACGCAGGGGACATTCCTACCGGCAGCAAAAAGTATTACAATTACAAATAAAGGGAGAGGAGGCTGAACTAGAGCCACTTAACATGTAAGTGCTAAGTGTGTTTTTATTGAAAAACCACCATTTCAGTAAATCCCTTATTGTAATGTCACACTTGGGACAGACCTGGATTGGTGAGCAGCAGGGTCCATAGTGAGCCCTCCTCTGCTTCAAATGTCACTTCAGGAGGAGCGAAAGCCTGACAAAAGAGAAACATCCTTAATGTTTGTGGCCTATCTGCCCCTAGTCTGGTTTCAACACATCAGCAGATACCAACCTCAGAAGCGGCCACCACATTCCCGTAATAAACAGGCAGGAGACCCTCCTCGTCATTGCGGTAATGCACTCGAAGGGTAACTCTAGGAACAAAAGTGGCTTCTCCAAACAGATCCTTGTACACCCCATAATGCTCTGCTACACGCTGGATTCCGTATGGGCCACTCGATTTCTCCCACTCTGCACGAACCTCGTCCAAAGGAATCTTCACTAGAAAGAAGCAGAAACAAATCTGCTGAATTAGGTGCCCAACAACTATGTTAATGTTTCTAATTGAGAACAATGTGGTCACAAGAAGAACGTTGCATTTGACTTTAATATGTTGAAATATTTTACAAGCCATTTACAGAAATAAAACACTTTATCTTCCCTGTAGATGTTCTAAATAAAAGTTTATATTCAATAGACCATGGGTTACTGTTTGTATTTTACTTACGCTAATGCCAAGGGTCGGGCTCTGGGATTCTGTCTAAATTTCCTGCTCCTCTACCTTTGTCTCACTCTGTTCATGAGGAGGAGTAGCTGGTCTGGCAGGCTAAATATGGAAAGAAGTGATTAAGGATTAGATGTGGTTTATCTGGTTGTTGGGATGTCTCTTGTAAAGTGATATCAGTGGTGATGTCCTTACCATAGACATATCATTGTTTAATAATCTGTACAGAAGGCTGCCTTCTTCTAATCTTCTTTTTCATTGACTGGGTCTGCAGCAGCATCTACAGGAAAGCTTCTAGTGTTCTGGTGGCAGATTATATAAATAGTATAGAATTAGTATCCAAGGTATTAGTTATACCATGATTTACATTAAAGGACAACGACATTTTAAAAGTGGAACGTTTTCGTGGCAGGGGGTCGGATTGATTATTCCTACCTCCCAATATCTTTTTGTTGTGGAGCACCAGCACATACAACTTTCATCTGCCAGGTTAGTGTCCTGGGCTTTCCTATTAAAGATAGTGCTGAAGTCAGGAGGAGTCTTGCAGAAGTTTTCTTCCATGGTGCTCCTTACAGAAATGATATTGGGAGGTAAGAATTACTAATCCACCTCCCTGCCCGAGGAACTTCACTGGTAGCCCTGCAGATGTGTGATTTACAGTGGTAGGATACGAGATTAGGACTGCACGCCCTATGAATATCTTCATGCTGGCTGTGTGCGTGGTAGTTATTGTTTATTGGTATATAGAAATAGATAAATCTACCGCACACCGTAATTGTTTATTAATCGACATTTCAGTGTCTGTATAAAACCTCAAGTCAATTGTGTCTTCAAACTTCAGGTGCTATACAGACACCGAATATCGATTAATAAACGATTGCTTTTCAAGACTGGTGTGTGGTGCGTTTATCTATTTATGATGTACAGTTGTGTGATGTTTGTATAGTTTGGTTACACAGAATATGATAAATGTACCACATACATCACTGATCCCCTATACTGTCCTGAAGGGCCTCCCCTTCCTGAACTTCCTGCTTCGCTTCCTGCAAGTAACAAGCTCCACATGTTCCGAGCAGTCCATTGTTTTAACCTCATCAGGTTCAATGTCATCAGGCATTATATCAGCCTCTTTAGGTTCAATACATCAGGCATGGTATCAGCCTCTTCGGGTTCTAATTCCTCCGCAGCATTGGTATTAGCCTCTTCCGGCTTCTAATTCCTCTGCAGGCATGGTATTAGCCTCTTCGGCTTCTAATTCCTCTCAGCATGGTATTAGCCTCTTCGGCTTCTAATTCTTCTGCAGGCATGGTATTAGCCACTTCGGTTCTAATTCTTCTATCTTGCAGGCATGGTAAGCCACTTCGGTTCTAATTCCTCTGCAGGCTGGTATTAGCCTCTTCGGCTTCTAATTCTTCTGCAGGCATGTTATCGCCACTTCGAGTTCTATTTCTCTGCAGGATGGTATCACCACTCTTCGAGTTCTAATTCCTCGCAGGAATGGTATCAGCCTCTTCGGGTTCTATGTACAAATAAAATATAATACATAAGGCTAAGGACCTGAATGGGGGGGGAGTGCAGTGGAATATATTCTTATAAAAACCTCTTGGCTATGTAGCTAAGAGATTTTTATAAAGATATATTCCACTGCACTCCCCATTACTTTACATGAAGTGTTGAAATGTACATGTTAATAAAAATAGGACACCCGGGAGCTGCAGGGTTAATCAATTTCTTTCCGAAGAGATTGAAATTTACATCTGCCATGTCTGAGCTGATAGCGAAGACCAGGAGAGACCTGGATGCCTTTGCTATGAGTCATAGATGCAACATCCGGATCTCGATTATCAGCCGGATGTTCATACAAATCATGCATCGCGGGTCGACACCCACAATCGCACGTGTGTACGAACCTTAAAAGGGGATACTAACAGGTTACAGTAATCTAACTAAATTCCACCACAAGTGCTGCTCATTTCAGTAATGATGCAGATTCTCTATTTCCTATCAAATGCTTGAATGTGTCTAAAGCTACACTAGGCAGATCTTAGATAGATTAGAGTTTGTCTATAGGCCTATTATAATATATTTTACCTTTAGTTTGCCTTAATGAACCCAAATAAAAAACAATATTTCTTGATGTCATACCTGGTCTTTCCTCCTTCCTTTTCTTTATCATTCTCCGGTTCGGGAGACTTTTGCAACACTGGAAGAATTTTTTGCATCTCCGCTAAATCTCTTCCATGTGGAGACCTTGTTTTCTGTAGAGATCTGTCCCACTACAGTGATCTCAACGTCTCCGGAGATATCATGGTCTCTTTGCTGTCATTGGAATTCTAAATAGGAAACCAGCACAATATTGTGAGGAAACAAACCCTTATTAGCGTGTCCTTAAAAGCCTAGAATAAGCAATCTGAGGGTCTCTCACCAGTTCTAGGAGCCTTTTACTCATTCTACCCTTCTAACACATTGTAGAAATGATCAGATACTCTACATTAGTTAAAGCGTTTTCACACCGGGGGCAGGGTGGACTGTACCCGGGTTTACAGCATCTCCATGTGGATGGGTACTGCCCCAACTGAAGGGACAAAGTACTGCAGTCAGGGCTAAGATCACGCCTCTAAAAACCCCCCGGAAGACCCCGCCTTGGAACGCCCACTTTCTGACCCAACCCCACCCATCCACCTGTACATGCCTACTCTCCACCCCACCCTGCCCCCTGCTTTGCCTTGTCCCTGCCCCTATCCCAAGTTACAAAGGACAGAATGGTGCAACCCTGACTGTACTATTGTTACTAGTACATAGAGATGGATGCAGATCCAATACGAACCCCTCGGTTCCAAAATCCGAAAGTCCAACAGAATCCAGACGGATCCTCGGGATTACGATCGGAAACTCGAAAGTGGTCTCCGATCGTATTTTCAAGGATTTCTGAATGTCAAAGATATTTCGAAAATTATCGGAAATTGCTCCGTATATTTCGAAAATCTTTGAAAATTTGTTCTGTTTTTGGATCTTCGGGATTTTCCAAAGTCCAGGTATCCGAAAACGGAACAAACTATGTAGTTTCGGCCATCTCTACTAACACAGGGTGTTTGGTGACTTCACAGACTATAACCGACTTAAGGGGCTGATGCAAAAGGAGGTGCAAAGTTTTACCTGTGCTATTATATTGCAACCATCAAATATTAGCTTTTACTGGGTTACTGCAGTTAGATAATTTCTGGTTGGTTGTTAACGATAATAGCCCGGACCATCGGCAGAGCTAATCAGGGTTGACAGTGAATTATAACAAGAAGTTCTGCAGCAGCCTAACTTACCTTCTGCTTCTTTCCAAAGAAACGGCCAACCCGTTCTTTCAGTCTCTCACTCATGGTGGAACTCTCTGTGGGACAAAAGAAGGTTTATTATAAAAAACACATTGACATCGATACTAAATAACAGGATTGGTGAGACAAATTACAGTTAGAGGGGCGGACATGTTATTTAATATGGAAATCCTTATGGAGATCCACCACTGCAACTGCCATTTTCCATATTGTATGCCCAGAAAAAAGGTTTTAAATCTACAAATCCCACGATTCGTTACAAGACTCAACCCATTGAGATAACTATGGATCCATCTATTGACCTGGTGATTTAGTCATTATAACATTTTATGGAAATAGTGACCTCAACAATATAGAACAAACAATCGCAACTTATCTACATCGATAGTTATCAACTTACTGGATGAAATCCGCTTTTCAGATGGAAAAAAAGTTAAGGAATCGCCTGGCAGAGAATAACTGATGCAGGGATTCAACTTAACTAAAACTAAAAAAAAAAATCCTCAAAATCGTTAATCGTTATAAAGGAGAGAGCAGCCAACGTGGACTGTTCTGCAGCACAACAACCAACGCAATGATCCACAGTAACAAGTTATGGGGAAAATGTGTTACCATGGCAACTGGTTTCCTGTTGATTATGTAATGCAAATTAGCAAGTAAACATGTCCAAGGATGGGCGGGGCTTGGAGAGAACTGTACCTAGATAGACTATTGTAGTATGCACTAACAGAAGGATCCACTGGGTCACACACATTACAAGATTAACCATAAACTCTTACAGCATTGCCTTTTCATAGTTCTCAACTTACTAGGATGAAATCCATCTATTGACCTGGTCGATTTAGTCTTTTATACATTTTATGGAAATAGTGACCTCAACAATATAGAAACAAACAATCCCAACTTATCTACATCGATAGTTATCAACTTACTAGGATGAAATCCCTTTTCAGATGAAAAAAAAAATAAAAAGTTAAGGAATCGCCTGGCAGAGAATAAACTCGATGACAGGGATTCAACTTAAACAAACTTCTGAAAAAAATCCTCAGAAAAATCGTTATCGGTTGTAAAGGAGAGAGCCAATGTGGACTGTTCTGCAGCACAACAACCAACGCAATGATCCACAGTAACAAGTTGATGGGGGGGAAAATTTGGTTACCATGGCAACTGTTTCTTGATGATGTAACATATGCAAATTAGTAAGAAAACAATTTGCCTTTAAATATATAAAGTGATGATGTGTTACATGGAGCTCTGCGAAGTTCCCTTTAGTATCCTCCATGATCTGCACCATCTTGTTTTTATAATTAACTGTACCCTTTCAACCCCCTAATAACACCCCTCCCCTAATAGTACTCAGGGTGAGGACATAAGCCAGTAGGTAGTAAACCATGTCTTTGCTCTAGATTCTCCATAACATTTTGTCACAATCTGGCTGGTGATGTCAGTCTCTCCCAGCTCTGCAAGGAGCCCGTCTTCTCATAAGCCTGTGTGGGTAACAGGGGGCAGTGCCAGGTAGAACAATGAGCCGAACTTGACAGAATGGTATGGGGGACCTTAAGCATACCCAATGGTAAGGGACATAAACCACAAGGTAGAATTAGGGGAGAAGGGGTGGAATAATTGCCCTTTTAAGAAAGGTTTAAGCTTGAAAAACCAATTACTGTTCCTATTAACTGTGCTGCTATGAACAAGGCCCCTCGATACCACACACCCTCACACAGATTTTGTTTTTCTAACTTCTGTGTATGGAGATCCATTTCAATGACGTTACTATTCCAGCCTGTGCTGTACAAGGATTCTACCTGGGATTCACATTCATTCCGATACTAATGAGTTTATGGCATGATAGACAGAAATGTCGGTCAGTACGGGTTTGATAGCATCATACTGGGAAATTACCAAAATGGGTATTTATTACACTGGAAGTATTAATTCCTCCCAGCCAATGAGCAATTACCTAAACCAAGGTGATGCATATGCATTAGCACTCGTTCCTCCGCAATGCATTAACCACTTTGGCGACCGTTAATACATTAGGAAAACATTAGCGGTAAGTTGCAACCTTTTGCGCGTATTTTAAAGACACCATTGAAGAGGCGTTAATTGTCGCGCAAAAAACGGCGTATCACTTTGCGCTGCACAAAGAAAAAACTTGCGACTTGGTGCAGCAGTGCAAAACCTTGGTTAACACGTTACATGGGTTAGCGTGATTTTAGCGCTTATTTTCTCGTTAGCGCGGGATATTGCATCTCCCTGCAGAGTCTAATGGTTTGCTATTCTATCCACTCTACATTAGATTGTGCTGGTTTCACCAATGAGGACAATGGGAATTGTTTGCCAAGTCACTTTCCTCATACTTTTTGCTGTGGAACTAAACATAATTAGGAAAACCAGTAGCTGCCTTGTTTCTGCATCCACTCCAGGTCTGTACAATGTTCTTTCTTGTCGTGGCGATGTCAATACTATTCATGTCAATGGTGTGTGGTTGTGGCACAGCAGAAGGAGTCACAAGGACCTTTGTAAAGAGAACAGGAGGGGGGCAGCTCTGGAGTTCTTTGGCCCATGGGGGAGCTGAATAACAGACGTTCATATATTTTAAACATCCAGAATTTATAAAACAGAAAATAATCCTGAGGTAGCAAATGGTTTTATTTAAAGGGCAACGAAATTCTCAATGTTCAGCCCACCCCTCCTCCCATTAAAAGAACACAAACAAGGATACCATAGGATTGGATTATTTTCATCTCGACCATTCGCCACAAACGAATGATAGACCAGACATCACTGTCGGTCCCAGCAAAAATCACGCAGCGGACATTTCAGTGACCAATCGTGCGATCTATAGCAGAAACAAGATAAACCCAGGGGTGAGGACCTGGCAGGACACACACCGTCCATGAAGCAAACTATTTTATTTGTTCACGGCACGCACTTTGGTACACATGAAAGGCAGCATTTATTACAGGTTTAAAAAAAGTTGTAAAAACCGAAATGTGGCGCCTTTCACTCACGTAGGTGGAGAGGAGAATACAGGCGCTGCTGGAGGGTGGAAAGAGGTGTGAGCATGCGCACAGCCTGCAATAGCTGTGTGTCTCTCGCCCAGATCTTGCCTCTGCCTGCTTGATATGACATCACCTGCCACAGTTTAGTAGTACCAGTCAGTGTGGGCAAACTTGTATGTACCAGTCACTGTGGGCAACCTTGTATGTACCTGGCATGGGGAACAAACAAATACCCTCGCAAATTAATATAATATCAAACCGGCCCGATCCCACTAAGGCTATAAACAGCACTTGGAAACCCAGCCACCAAATCTTTTTTCCAGTGCCGTTCTGACACCAGAGGCAAGTGAGGACTGATTTCTGTGCAGTATGAGTGTAAATCATCCCACCACACCTACCTCCACAGCCACTCCCACTTTCCCCCATGCGCCACAGGAAGATGCAGGGCAGCGTAAAATATTTGTTTCATGTGACAATACGTCTAGTGGTTTGGTATTTTTAGATAGATAGATATAGATAAATAGACAATAATAGAAAGATAGATGATAGATAGATATAGATATAGACAGATAGAGGATATATAGATAGATGGATGATAGATAATAGATAGATAGATGATAGGTAATATAGATAATAGACAGATAGAAAGGTAGCATGTATAGATAGATAGATGATAGATAACAGTGATAGATAAATAACATGATAACAATAGTTCTAGTTATGCCGGGGGGGTGGGGGGGGGGGGGAACTAACTTATTTTGATTATTGATCAGATTTTATTTTTTGACTATAGTTACCCTTTATTATCGCTGTCACAGGGAGTAAAAGGGTAGGTCAGAAGGTATGTGCCTGTATCAGGTGGAAGGAAAACTAATGTTTTTGATGATTGGGCAATTTTTTTTTTTTTTTGACTTGTTACCCTTTATGTATGTCTGCCATGGAAATGGAAGGTAGGTCAGTAGGGTGTGTACCTAAAATCTTGAATTGTCCACTTTGAGGCTTGTGCTTGTTAAAGTCAATGTAAAAAAATCCTGAAATTCGCTATGGAAATGCTTCAATGGATTACTTAGCTAGGTAATGGACAAGGGCAATAACTACCAGGGAAGCAAGGGGAGCTACCGCAAGGGGGCCCCATCTTCTTATGTTTCCTATGACAGATCAAGCCTGTTCCCAAAAACCACTGTGGATAAAGCAAGATAGGGTTCCCATCATAGTTTTGCTGGGGCCCAGTGATTCCTAGTTACGCCACTGGCAATAAGGGGAAGCGGGAAAAGAGAAGAAGGAAAAAAATAAATGGCCTATAACAAGTAGTGTGGCACAAAGTTCAACACGATACTTGTGAATGTGCCTTTCTGCTGTCTGAAGGTTGTTTTATTTCATTGGAAATTTACATTGGATATGCAACTCACATCACTAGGTTAGTGGGTGGGGTTCTGCATATCATTACCAAAGGCTTGATTGACAGCCCTGTCCACTGTAATCACAAATGACTTTAGAAGGAGAATGCGACACGGCCAAATTTGAGAGAAAAAACAATGCAGACTAAACAAGGGTGAATTATAGATTGTTGTATATTGTAGTCAGTTGGAAACTGTCAGGGTGACTTTCATGCCCTTTAACTGAAAAGCAGAAGCACATTTGCTAACACAAAAAATTGCGGATCCTACCATCCAAAAAACAGACACGATTCTAGGAGCGGTACAGTGTGGCCCTACCATAAAAACCGACCCTGTTGGGCCCTTTTGTATTTTGTCCCCATAGAAGATAGAAATATATTGTTAATTTGTTTAAAATATTAAAGAATTCATCTTTCCGATGGTTGGATCATTTCCCTTGCATGACACTGTATCACTTCTTCTATGTAATTCCTTACCAAAGATATTCCCATTTAAAGCCATTTCACTAAAGTTAGAAAACACAACAACTTTCTGTAAGGAAAGATTTTACCAACTTGGATAGATAAGAACAATTGTGATCCTTAGATTCAATCAGTTGTCACCTGGGAAAAGTTTTAAGTCGTCGTATGACGAGCGTCTGTTTCGGACGATAAAGTGCCCATACACGGGATGATTATGACCGAAACATCCGTTCATACACATTGTGTGTCACGGGTCGGCACCCGCCATCGCAGGTGTGTACTAACCTTTACCTGTGCTATTAATCTGCATCAACCAATCAGATGTTATCTAACTGCAGTCTCAGCAAAAAGCCAACATCTGATTGGTTGTTGAAAATTTATAATTTAGGCAAACTTTTGCAAAACTAACCACAATGGTAAAAGGAACACGTCTAATCACGTGACCATGAACAATCTGTTAGCATATCAATTGCTGATTTTACTGCTAGGATTTTATTCCAGGAACAACCATGCATTTCCACAGCAACCAAAGGTCATGGTAATGTACAGGGTTCTATTGGAAAACTAAGTTCATAGCTCATGCACAGTCATGCACGACGCTGCAACATGAAAGAACCTATGAAACAGAGCCAGTGGCGGGATGGTGCTGGATAGGGAAGTTTGGTCGTGTATGTTAAAGATGTAGGTATTGTGGCTGCAAGGTTGGGGGGAGGGAGGGCTGGTGTTGTATACACATTTTAGATTTAGGGTGCATGCCCTTAAGAGTCAATAGCTGTAGCAGAAATATCATTTGGGGGGTGGACATGCCCTTTAAATAACCACTATACAGCACACAAAAAAAACATGTGCCTGCATTCTAGAATTATTACGGAGGTTGAATCAAGTATCCCTACCTTCTGTTATTCTTTAGGACCAAGTACTCATCTGTGAAAGATCATGGTGGGCATAGTCAGTCTGTGTATGACTTGTCTCCAGTCTGTGCAAGGCAGGCGTGCCAGGAGAATAAAGGAAGAAAGCCAAGAGCAGAGACCTGGAAGTGCTTACTATGTCCCAACGACTTTTTCCCATTGTGTTCACATAAATTAAAACAAATCTCCCTATACAAATCTGATACCGTGCAGCCACTAGCAGGAACAAAACTTTCATTAAAGGACCATATTCATTAACAAAATAAAATAGATAATAAATGACATTATAGACAGTTTTTATTTATAAGAAATACAAAAACATTCTAACCAACTCCTTCCAACCCAATGAATGAGCCATGAATGTCCTGGCTCAATGCCATCATGGTGCCATTGCAGCTCAGATCACCAAACCTTGTGACGTTTGCTTTCAATAAATATGGTCTAATGTACAATCGGACTGGTAAGGAAAAAGAGGCAGAATTTACACAGGTGTCAATGAGCTTCAGAAACATCTCAAGCTGATGTGTATTCAGATCCTTTATGGACAGTGACTCCCATAATTCCATCTGATAAGCAAACTGTTTGGGTTCCTTCCCTCATAAATTCCATAGGTTGGCTCCTCTGTGTCTCGATAACGGTCTAGATACCTCAAAGGCTTTGCATAAGGGTATTTAACTTGCCGCGGGTGATACACAGGCGGTCGGTCATTCAAAAATAGGTTCTTCTTGTCTAGAAACAAAAGAGAGAAACAGACACAACTCACCAGCCTAAACAGGGGAAACCCATATAGTAGAGAGAAGCTGGATGCGCCAGGTATAAAGGGCGGGTTAATGCAGGAAGCAGATCCTATACTCACTAAGTAGCTGGTGATACACCTGGGTAACAGCGTCCTCCCATCTGCACTGGAAAGGCCAGACCTGAAGCAGTAAGATTATCCTCATACTTCCTGTAAAAGTCTATGGTCTTAAAAGTTCTCAGTTTCAGGCTGTGACTGTTCAAGATAAAATGGTAACACAAGACTGAAATAAAATCATTAGCCCAGACCCTAGCAGCACAATAGAGCGATGCCTGGCTTTGTTACCATGGGTTTGGACGCAATTCATCCTTAAAATCAATAGGTCCCTCCTGCTTAACAAGGAAAACATGTGGTGGTACCCTGTGCCCTTGGCTGGAAATGGAGGGAAGTAATGGCATATCTCCTCTCAAGAAAGAACCTGGCTTCCTGGATGTTTGCTGCAACACAAAAAAGAAAAAAGGAAGATACAACTAAGATGGCCTGCAACACAGGTTAAAATAGTGTCACACAACATCTGAGTAAATGTAGGTATTGCTTGTGTGTAGGACAAACCTTTTCATTTGTATCCGCACAGTTAAAATGTATTTGTGCCCACAGCTGATTAAACAATTAAGAGGAACACTAATGAGCTGCTACATTTTTCATTTTAACATTTACCTTTTAAATAAATGTGCAATTTTGGACACTGCTCCGGCCCTTATTCCGAAAACACTTCAACACTTTCCAGTTGGCCAAATTATCAGCTGCAAAGACTATGGGATTTTAAGAGAGGCAGCATAAATTACAGGATTGTTTTCATTTGCATGTTGATTTAGTTTTATTTAAGATTAATAAATTACAATTAACAGGGAATCTCCTTAACTTCCTTAAATAGCCTTTGTTTTTCTTTTGATAAAGAACAACGTAAACAGACAGGGATACTCACACCACCACCAATGAACATATTCAGACTCTGTCTCCCTCAGTGGCCATCTGTTAGATAAAGGAACAAATACAGATATAAGTGGGTTAGGAAAATCTGATTATGGTTCAGTTTTCAAAAAGGAACGGAAATCTCCTTACAAGGTATTGTAATGTGATCTCTCAACTGCAACCCTAAAAAGTTATGAAAAGTACAAAAAAAAAGCTTAAAGGGGAACTGGGTCTCCTAACAAGTTGATTTTAAATGAAAGGCCAGGTTCCTACCTTTAAAATAAGCCAACCACCTCTCTACACATGCTGCCACAGCCCAAGTAATGAAGAAATCACTGACATTTTTGCTTTTTTTATGTCTCCCACTCACTGGCCCTCCCACTTGTGGGCACCCATCCCTCACACCCCCCCCCCCCCACACACACACACTTGCACCTGAGACCCATACCCCCTACAGAAAACTGTAAAAACAGTCTTTTCAGGCAGAAGTTATGGGCGTGGTCAGGGGTGCCAAAGGAGGAGGAGACGCAGGTTTCGAAGCAGGAAGTGCAAGGGATCTGGTGATGTGGCTACCAAATCACACAAAAAATGTAAATATCTTCTAAACTATGTAAAAAAAATAATGAAATTAAATTTCAAAAATACTCAGGAAAGCAATTCTTGTCAATTTACCTAAAGTATTTTTGAACCGCAGTTACCCTTTAACCAGATAATACTGTCAGTTCTTGTTCTCCCCCACTGCCCCTTCACCTTTCTGGTACAGGGAAAGTGTCCACCTCTAGCTAGAATGCCAATTGACCAACACGCAGGGGACATTCCTACCGGCAGCAAAAAGTATTACAATTACAATAAAGGGAGAGAGGCTGAACTAAGCCACTTCATGTGTGCTAGTTGTGTTTTTATTGCCACCATTTCAGTAATCCCTTTTGTGTCACTTGGGACAGCCCTGGATTGGTGACAGCAGGGTCCATAGTGACCCTCCTCTGCTTCAATGTCACTTCAGGAGGACGAAAGCCTGACAAAAGAGAAACATCCTTAATGTTTGTGGCCTATCTGCCCCTAGTCTGGTTTCAACACATCAGCAGATACCAACCTCAGAAGCGGCCACCACATTCCCGTAATAAACAGGCAGGAGACCCTCCTCGTCATTGCGGTAATGCACTCGAAGGGTAACTCTAGGAACAAAAGTGGCTTCTCCAAACAGATCCTTGTACCCCATAAGCTCTGCTACACGCTGGATTCCGTATGGGCCACTCGATTTCTCCCACTCTGCACGAACCTCGTCCAAAGGAATCTTCACTAGAAAGAAGCAGAAACAAATCTGCTGAATTAGGTGCCCAACAACTATGTTAATGTTTCTAATTGAGAACAATGTGGTCACAAGAAGAACGTTGCATTTGACTTTAATATGTTGAAATATTTTACAAGCCATTTACAGAAATAAAACACTGTTTATCTTCCCTGTAGATGTTCTAAATAAAAGTTTATATTCAATAGATTTGTTCCTGGGGTTAGAGCTTTGCTGGTCAATTCGCTGTGCTGGACAGAACCATCCAAAGTATAGATGTCCTAAGTATATGGGAGTCTCACAAGGGAATCTGCTGATCTGACATTATTTCCTCTCTCTCTCTCTCTCCAACAGGTACGCACTCCATAGCCTTTCCTCCTGTGCCCCCATTGTTATCTGTGACTGTTAAATTCATATATCTGGTACGCACTCCATAGCCTTTCCTCCTGGCCCCCATTGTTATCTGTGACTGTTAAATTCATATATCTGGTACGCACTCCATAGCCTTTCCTCCTGTGCCCCCATTGTTATCTGTGACTGTTAAATTCATATATTCTGACGCATCCCTAGCCTTTCCTCCTGTGCCCCCATTGTTTCTGTGACTGTTAAATTCATATATCGGGTACACATTCCATAGCCTTTCCTCCTGTGCCCCCATTGTTATCTGTGACTGTTAAATTCATATATCTGGTACGCACTCCATAGCCTTTCCTCCTGTGCCCCCATTGTTATCTGTGACTGTTAATTCATATATCTGGTACACATTCCATAGCCTTTCCTCCTGTGCCCCCATTGTTATTTGTGACTGTTAAATTCATATATCTGGTACACATTCCATAGCCTTTCCTCCTGTGCCCCCATTGTTATCTTGTGACTGTTAAATTCATATATCTGGTACGCACTCCATAGCCTTTCCTCCTGTGCCCCCATTGTTATCTGTGACTGTTAATTCATATATCTGGTCACACTTCCATAGCCTTTCCTCCTGTGCCCCCATTGTTATCTGTGACGTTTAATTCATATATCTGGTACGCATTCCATAGCCTTTCCTCCTGTGCCCCCATTGTTATTTGTGACTGTTAAATTCATATATCTGGTACGCACTCCATAGCCTTTCCTCCTGTGCCCCCATTGTTATCTGTGACTGTTAAATTCATATATCTGGTACGCACATTCCATAGCCTTTCCTCCTGTGCCCCCATTGTTATTGTACTGTTAATTATATATCTGTACACATTCCATAGCCTTTCCTCCTGTGCCCCCATTGTTTCTGTGACTGTTAATTTCATATATCTGGTACACACTCCATAGCCTTTCCTCCTGTGCCCCCATTGTTATCTGTGACTGTTAAATTCATATATCTGGTACGCACTCCATAGCCTTTCCTCCTGTGCCCCCATTGTTATCTGTGACTGTTAAATTCATATATCTGGTACACTCCATAGCCTTTCCTCCTGTGCCCCCATTGTTATCTGTGACTGTTAAATTCATATATCTGGTACGCACTCCATAGCCTTTCCTGTGCCCCATTGTTTCTGTGACTGTTAAATTCATATATCTGGTACGACATTCCATAGCCTTTCCTCCTGTGCCCCCTGTTATCTGTGACTGTTAAATTCATATATCTGGTACGCACTCCATAGCCTTTCCTCCTGTGCCCCCATTATTTGTGACTGTTAAATTCATATATCTGGTACACATCCATAGCCTTTCCTCTCTGCTGCCCCATTGTTATTTTGTGACTGTTAATTCAATATCTGGTACACATTCCATAGCTTTTTCCTCCTTGCCCCCATTGTTATCTGTGACTGTTAATTCATATATCTGGTACACATTCCATAGCCTTTCCTCCTGTGCCCCCATTGTTATCTGTGACTGTTAAATTCATATATCTGGTACACACTCCATAGCCTTTCCTCCTGTGCCCCCATTGTTATTGTGACTGTTAAATTCATATATCTGGTACACATTCCATAGCCTTTCCTCCTCTGTGCCCCCATTGTTATCTGTGACTGTTAAATTCATATATCTGGTACGCACTTCCATAGCCTTTCCTCCTGTCCCCCATTGTTATTGTGACTGTTAAATTCATTATCTGGTACGCATTCCATAGCCTTTCCTCCTGTGCCCCCATTGTTATTTGTGACTGTTAAATTCATATATCTGGTACGCATTCCATAGCCTTTCCTCCTGTGCCCCCTTGTTATTTGTGACTGTTAAATTCATATATCTGGTACACATTCCATAGCCTTTCCTCCTGGCCCCCATTGTTATTTGTGAGTTAAATTCATATATCTGGTACACATTCCATACCCTTTCCTCCTGTGCCCCCATTGTTATTTGTGACTGTTAAATTCATATATCTGGTACCATTCCATAGCCTTTCCTCCTGTGCCCCCATTGTTATTTGTGACTGTAATTCTATATCTGGTACACATTCCATAGCCTTTCCTCCTGTGCCCCCATTGTTATTTGTGACTGTTAAATTCTATACTGGTACCATTCCAAGCCTTTCCCCCTGTGCCCCCATTGTTATTGTGACTGTTAATTCATATATCTGGTACACATTCCATAGCCTTTCCTCCTGTGCCCCCATTGTTATTTGTGACTGTTAAATTCATATATCTGGTACCATTCCATAGCCTTTCCTCCTGTGCCCCCATTTATCTGTGACTGTTAAATTCATATATCTGGTACACATCCATAGCCTTTCCTCCTGTGCCCCATTGTTATCTGTGACTGTTAATATTCAATATCTGGTACACATTCCTAGCCTTTCCTCCTGTGCCCCCATTGTTATCTGTGACTGTTAAATTCATATATCTGGTACACATTCCATAGCCTTTCCTCCTGTGCCCCCATTGTTATCTGTGACTGTTAAATTCATATATCTGGTACACATTCCATAGCCTTTCCTCCTGTGCCCCCATTGTTATCTGTGATTGTTAAATTCATATATCTGGTACACATTCCATAGCCTTTCCTCCTGTTCCCCCATTGTTATCTGTGACTGTTAAATTCATATATCTGGTACGCACTCCATAGCCTTTCCTCCTGTGCCCCCATTGTTATCTGTGACTGTTAAATTCATATTCTGTACGCACTCCATAGCCTTTCCTCCTGTGCCCCCATTGTTATCTGTGACTGTTAAATTCATATATCTGGTACGCACTCCATAGCCTTTCCTCCTGTGCCCCCATTGTTATCTGTGACTGTTAAATTCAATATCTGGTACACATTCCATAGCCTTTCCTCCTGTGCCCCCATTGTTATTTGTGACTGTTAAATTCATATTCTGGTACCATCCATAGCCTTTCCTCCTGTGCCCCCATTGTTATTTGTGACTGTTAAATTCATATATCTGGTACAATTCCATAGCCTTTCCTCCTGTGCCCCCATTGTTATCTGTGACTGTTAAATTCATATATCTGGTACACCATTCCATAGCCTTTCCTCCTGTGCCCCCATTGTTATCTGTGACTGTTAAATTCATATATCTGGTACACATTCCATAGCCTTTCCTCCTGTGCCCCCATTGTTATTCTGTGACTGTTAAATTCATATATCTGGTACACATTCCATAGCCTTTCCTCCTGTGCCCCCATTGTTATTTGTGACTGTTAAATTCATATATCTGGTACACATTCCATAGCCTTTCCTCCTGTGCCCCCATTGTTATCTGTGACTGTTAAATTCATATATCTGGTACGCATTCCATAGCCTTTCCTCCTGTGCCCCCATTGTTATTTTGTGACTGTTAAATTCATATATCTGGTACGCACTCCATAGCCTTTCCTCCTCCTGTGCCCCCATTGTTATCTGTGACTGTTAAATTCATATATCTGGTACCACTCCATAGCCTTTCCTCCTGTGCCCCCATTTTTTTGTGACTGTTAAATTCATATATCTGGTACACATTCCATAGCCTTTCCTCCTGTGCCCCCCATTGTTATTTGTGACTGTTAAATTCATATATCTGGTACGCATTCCATAGCCTTTCCTCCTGTGCCCCCATTGTTATCTGTGACTGTTAAATTCATATATCTGGTACACATCCATAGCCTTTCCTCCTGTGCCCCCATTGTATTTGTGACTGTTAAATTCATATATCTGGTACACATTCCATAGCCTTTCCTCCTGTGCCCCCCATTGTTATCTGTGACTGTTAAATTCATATATCTGGTACGCACTCCATAGCCTTTCCTCCTGTGCCCCCATTGTTATCTGTGACTGTTAAATTCATATATCTGGTCGCACTTCCATAGCCTTTCCTCCTGTGCCCCCATTGTTATCTGTGACTGTTAAATTCATATATCTGGTACGCATTCCATAGCCTTTCCTCCTGTGCCCCCATTGTTATCTGTGACTGTTAAATTCATATATCTGGTACTGTTAAATTCCATAGCCTTTCCTCCTGTGCCCCATTGTTATCTGTGACTGTTAAATTCATATATCTGGTACACATTCCATAGCCTTTCCTCCTGTGCCCCCATTGTTATCTGTGACTGTTAAATTCATATATCTGGTACGCACCCATAGCCTTTCCTCCTGTGCCCCCATTGTTATCTGTGACTGTTAAATTCATATATCTGGTACGCACTTCCATAGCCTTTCCTCCTGTGCCCCCATTGTTATCTGTGACTGTTAAATTCATATATCTGGTACGCATTCCATAGCCTTTCCTCCTGTGCCCCCATTGTTATCTGTGACTGTTAAATTCATATATCTGGTACCATTCCATAGCCTTTCCTCCTGTCCCCCATTGTATTTGTGACTGTTAAATTCATATATCTGGTACACGCATTCCATAGCCTTTCCTCCTGTGCCCCCATTGTTATCTGTGACTGTAAATTCATATATCTGGTACCATTCCATAGCCTTTCCTCCTGTGCCCCCATTTTACTGTGACTGTTAAATTCATATATCTGGTACCATTCCATAGCCTTTCCTCCTGTGCCCCCATTGTTATTTGTGACTGTTAAATTCATATATCTGGTACACGCCATAGCCTTTCCTCCTGTGCCCCCATTGTTATTGTGACTGTTAAATTCATATATCTGGTACGCATCCCATAGCCTTTCCTCCTGTGCCCCCATTGTTATTCTGTGACTGTTAAATTCATATATCTGGTACCACTCCATAGCCTTTCCTCCTGTGCCCCCCATTGTTTTTGTGACTGTTAAATTCATATATCTGTACCATTCCATAGCCTTTCCTCCTGTGCCCCCATTGTTATTTGTGACTGTTAAATTCATATATCTGGTACACATTCCATAGCCTTTCCTCCTGTGCCCCCATTGTTATCTGTGACTGTTAAATTCATATATCTGGTACGCATTCCATAGCCTTTCCTCCTGTGCCCCCATTGTTATTTGTGACTGTTAAATTCATATATCTGGTACGCATTCCATAGCCTTTCCTCCTGTGCCCCCATTGTTATTTGTGCTGTTAAATTCATATATCTGGTACCATCCATAGCCTTTCCTCCTGTGCCCCCATTGTTATCTGTGACTGTTAAATTCATATATCTGGTACGCATTCCATAGCCTTTCCTCCTGTGCCCCCATTGTTATTTGTGACTGTTAAATTCATATATCTGGTACGCATTCCATAGCCTTTCCTCCTGTGCCCCCATTGTTATTTGTGACTGTTAAATTCATATATCTGGTACACATTCCATAGCCTTTCCTCCTGTGCCCCCATTGTTATCTGTGACTGTTAAATTCATATATCTGGTACCATTCCATAGCCTTTCCTCCTGTGCCCCCATTGTTATCTGTGACTGTTAAATTCATATATCTGGTACACATTCCATAGCCTTTCCTCCTGTGCCCCCATTGTTATTTGTGACTGTTAAATTCATATATCTGGTACGCATTCCATAGCCTTTCCTCCTGTGCCCCCATTGTTATTGTGACTGTTAAATTCATATATCTGGTACGCATCCATAGCCTTTCCTCCTGTGCCCCCATTGTTATTTGTGACTGTTAAATTCATATATCTGGTACACATTCCATAGCCTTTCCTCCTGTGCCCCCATTGTTATTTGTGACTGTTAAATTCATATATCTGGTACACATTCCATAGCCTTTCCTCCTGTGCCCCCATTGTTATCTTGTGACTGTTAAATTCATATATCTGGTACACATTCCATAGCCTTTCCTCCTGTGCCCCCATTGTTATCTGTGACTGTTAAATTCATATATCTGGTACACATTCCATAGCCTTTCCTCCTGTGCCCCCATTGTTTATCTGTGACTGTTAAATTCATATATCTGGTACACATTCCATAGCCTTTCCTCCTGTGCCCCCATTGTTATTTGTGACTGTTAATTCATATATCTGGTACGCACTCCATAGCCTTTCCTCCTGTGCCCCCATTGTTATCTGTGACTGTTAAATTCATATATCTGGTACACATTCCATAGCCTTTCCTCCTGTGCCCCCATTGTTATTTGTGACTGTTAAATTCATATATCTGGTACACATTCCATAGCCTTTCCTCCTGTGCCCCCATTGTTATCTGTGGACTGTTAAATTCATATATCTGGTACCACTTCCATAGCCTTTCCTCCTGTGCCCCCATTGTTACTGTGACTGTTAAATTCATATATCTGGTACACACTTCCATAGCCTTTCCTCCTGTGCCCCCATTGTTATTTGTGACTGTTAAATTCATATATCTGGTACACATTCCATAGCCTTTCCTCCTGTGCCCCCCATTGTTATCTGTGACTGTTAAATTCATATATCTGGTACGCACTCCATAGCCTTTCCTCCTGTGCCCCCATTGTTATTGTGACTGTTAAATTCATATATCTGGTACACATTCCATAGCCTTTCCTCCTGTGCCCCCATTGTTATTTGTGACTGTTAAATTCATATATCTGGTACCACTTCCATAGCCTTTCCTCCTGTGCCCCCATTGTTATCTGTGACTGTTAAATTCATATATCTGGTACCTTCCCATAGCCTTTCCTCCTGTGCCCCCATTGTTTATCTGTGACTGTTAAATTCATATATCTGGTACACATTCCATAGCCTTCCTCCTCCTGTGCCCCATTGTTATTTTGTGACTGTTAAATTCATATATCTGGTACACACTCCATAGCCTTTCCTCCTGTGCCCCCATTGTTATTGTGACTGTTAAATTCATATATCTGGTACGCACTCCATAGCCTTTCCTCCTGTGCCCCCATTGTTATCTGTGACTGTTAAATTCATATATCTGGTACGCATTCCATAGCCTTTCCTCCTGTGCCCCCATTGTTATCTGTGACTGTTAAATTCATATATCTGGTACCACTTCCATAGCCTTTCCTCCTGTGCCCCCCATTGTTATCTGGTGACTGTTAAATTCATATATCTGGTACCACTCCATAGCCTTTCCTCCTGTGCCCCCATTGTTATCTGTGACTGTTAAATTCATATATCTGGTACACATTCCATAGCCTTTCCTCCTGTGCCCCCATTGTTATCTGTGACTGTTAAATTCATATATCTGGTACACATTCCATAGCCTTTCCTCCTGTGCCCCCATTGTTATTTGTGACTGTTAAATTCATATATCTGGTACGCATTCCATAGCCTTTCCTCCTGTGCCCCCATTGTTATCTGTGACTGTTAAATTCATATATCTGGTACCACTTCCATAGCCTTTCCTCCTGTGCCCCCATTGTTATCTGTGACTGTTAAATTCATATATCTGGTACCATTCCATAGCCTTTCCTCCTGTGCCCCCATTGTTATCTGTGACTGTTAAATTCATATATCTGGTACGCATTCCATAGCCTTTCCTCCTGTGCCCCCATTGTTATTTGTGACTGTTAAATTCATATATCTGGTACACATCCATAGCCTTTCCTCCTGTGCCCCCATTGTTATTGTGACTGTTAATTCATATATCTGGTACCACTTCCATAGCCTTTCCCTCCTGTGCCCCCATTGTTTATCTGTGACTGTTAATTCATATATCTGGTACGCACTTCCATAGCCTTTCCTCCTGTGCCCCCATTGTTATCTGTGACTGTTAAATTCATATATCTGGTACCACTTCCATAGCCTTTCCTCCTGTGCCCCCATTGTTTTTGTGACTGTTAAATTCATATATCTGGTACACATTCCATAGCCTTCCTCCTGTGCCCCCATTGTTTATCTGTGACTGTTAAATTCATATATCTGGTACACATTCCATAGCCTTTCCTCCTGTGCCCCCATTGTTATTCTGTGACTGTTAAATTCATATATCTGGTACACATTCCATAGCCCTTTCCTCCTGTGCCCCATTGTTATTTGTGACTGTTAAATTCATATATCTGGTACCATTCCATAGCCTTTCCTCCTGTGCCCCCATTGTTATTTGTGACTGTTAAATCATATATCTGGTACACATCCATAGCCTTTCCTCCTGTGCCCCATTGTTATCTGTGACTGTTAAATTCATATATCTGGTACACATTCCATAGCCTTTCCTCTCTCCTGTGCCCCCATTGTTATTTGTGACTGTTAAATCTCATATATCTGGTACACATTCCATAGCCTTTCCTCCTGTGCCCCCATTGTTATTTGTGACTGTTAAATTCATATATCTGGTACGCATTCCATAGCCTTTCCTCCTGTGCCCCCATTGTTATTTGTGACTGTTAAATTCATATATCTGGTACCATTCCATAGCCTTTCCTCCTGTGCCCCCATTGTTATTTGTGACTGTTAAATTCATATATCTGGTACCATTCCATAGCCTTCCTCCTGTGCCCCCATTGTTTTTGACTGTTAAATTCATATATCTGGTACCATTCCATAGCCTTTCCTCCTGTGCCCCCATTGTTATTTGTGACTGTTAATTCATATATCTGGTACCATTCCATAGCCTTTCCTCCTGTGCCCCCATTGTTATTTTGTGACTGTTAAATTCATATATCTGGTACACATTCCATAGCCTTTCCTCCTGTGCCCCCATTGTTATCTTGACTGTTAAATTCATATATCTGGTACGCACTCCATAGCCTTTCCTCCTGTGCCCCCATTGTTATCTTGTGACTGTTAAATTCATATATCTGGTACACATTCCATAGCCTTTCCTCCTGTGCCCCCATTGTTATCTGTGACTGTTAAATTCATATATCTGGTACGCATTCCATAGCCTTTCCTCCTGTGCCCCCCATTGTTATTTGTGACTGTTAAATTCATATATCTGGTACACATTCCATAGCCTTTCCTCCTGTGCCCCCATTGTTATCTGTGACTGTTAATTCATATATCTGGTACACATTCCATAGCCTTTCCTCCTGTGCCCCCATTGTTATTCTGTGACTGTTAAATTCATATATCTGGTACCATCCATAGCCTTTCCCTCCTGTGCCCCCATTGTTATCTGTGACTGTTAAATTCATATATCTGGTACACCTTCCATAGCCTTTCCTCCTGTGCCCCCATTGTTATCTGTGACTGTTAAATTCATATATCTGGTACACATTCCATAGCCTTCCTCCTGTGCCCCCATTGTTATTTGTGACTGTTAAATTCATATATCTGGTACACATTCCATAGCCTTTCCTCCTGTGCCCCCATTGTTATCTGTGACTGTTAAATTCATATATCTGTACACTTCCATAGCCTTTCCCCTGTGCCCCCATTGTTATTGTGACTGTTAAATTCATATATCTGGTACGCACATTCCATAGCCTTTCCTCCTGTGCCCCCTTGTTATCTGTGACTGTTAAATTCATATATCTGGTACCACTTCCATAGCCTTTCCTCCTGTGCCCCCATTGTTATCTGTGACTTGTTAAATTCATATACTGGTACACATTCCATAGCCTTTCCTCCTGTGCCCCCCATTGTTATCTGTGACTTGTTAAATTCATATATCTGGTACACATTCCATAGCCTTTCCTCCTGTGCCCCCATTGTTTATTTGTGACTGTTAAATTCATATATCGGTACCACTCCATAGCCTTTCCTCCTGTGCCCCCATTGTTATCTGTGACTGTTAAATTCATATATCTGGTACCATTCCATAGCCTTTCCTCCTGTGCCCCCTTGTTATTCTGTGACTGTTAAATTCATATATCTGGTACCACTCCATAGCCTTTCCTCCTGTGCCCCCCTGTTGTCTGTGCGTCACTGTGCCATCTGGCCGCCCCTTTCCTCCTGTGCCCCCCTGTTGCCCGCTCCTGCCCCCCTGTCCCCCCGCCCCCCCCCCCCTCCTGTGCCCCCCGGCCCTGCCCTGCCTGCCCTGCCTAGCCCCCCCTGCCGCCCCCTGCTGTTCCCCTTGCCTGCCCCCCCGTGCCCCTCCTTGGCTTGCCTGGCACATCCGGCCTCCGGCCTTCCTCCTGTGCCCCCGCCTGCGCCTGACCGTGCGACTGCCCCCCATAGCCCCTGGCCCCCGTGCTTCCCCCGTGCCCACACGCCCCCTGCCTTCCTCCTGTGCCCCCATTTCTGTTTTTGGCCACTGTGCCCTCCTACCTGGCCCCCCCGTCCCCCTGGCCTTCCTATCCTGTGCCCCTGCCCCCAGTGTGCGCCTTTCGCCCTAGCCCCTGTGCCCTGCGGCACTGCCGCACTTCC
Organism: Hymenochirus boettgeri; assembly: GCA_019447015.1. Lineage (NCBI taxonomy): Eukaryota > Metazoa > Chordata > Amphibia > Anura > Pipidae > Hymenochirus > Hymenochirus boettgeri. Next base: position 96,410 of record JAACNH010000828.1, on the reverse strand, counting down.
GCCTCCCGGCCCCCCTCCTGTGCCCACCCCCCCATTGCCCCCCCCCGGCTGCGCTTCACTGGCGCCCCCCCTCCTGCGCCCTGCCGTGCCGCCTTGCTTCTGGCCCCTGCCGCTGTCCTCCGGCCCCCTGCCGCGCCTGCCCCTGGCCGCCTCCATGCACCCCCCCCTGTGTCCTGCTCGGCTGCCCTGGTCTCATCCACCGCCTTTCCTCCTGTGCCCCCCTGTGAGCCTTTCTCCTGTGGACACGTCCATCTGCGCCTTTCCTTCTCTCCTGTGCCCCCCTGTGACTGTTCCCCGATAGCACGCCCGTGCCTTTCTCCTGTGCCCCCCGTGCCCCCGCGGCCTGTGCCGTGTTTCCTGCGTGCCCATGCCTGGCTGTCCGGCCTCCGCCCTGCCCCCCCCTGTGCTGTGCACTGCACGGCCGCCCAGCCCCCCCCGCCTGCCCTGTCCTCCTTGTGCCCCCTGCTGCCTGGCCTCCTCCTGTTCCCCCCGCCATTCCCTCCTGTGCCTCCGCCTGGCCCCCACCCTGCCCTCCGGCGGCTTGCTGGTTGCCACCTGGCGCCTCTCCGCCGCACTGTGCCCCGGTCCTGCCCCATGCCCTCCCCTGCCCCCCGTCCTGCCCCCCCTAGCCCGCCTGCCCTCCTGCCCCCCCTGCCGCCTGCCGCCCCCTTTGGTGCATCTGCCGTCACCTGCCCCCCCGGCCCTGCCGCCTGTGCCCCCGTTTCGTGTGCTGGTTCTCTTCACTGGCCGCTTTCCTAGCCTTTGCCTCCTGTGCCCCCAGCTGCCACTGGCCTCCTGCCGCCCCGTGCCCCCTGCCCCGGTTTATATTTTTTTTTGGGTGCCCCGTCCGTGCCCCCATGCCTGTGCCCCCCCGCTGCCTGGCCCCCTTGTGCCCCCTGTCCCTGTTCCTCCTTGCCCCCCACTGCCCCGTTCCTCCTGTGCTCACTCCTCCTTGGCCGCCCCCGCCCCCTCCCTGCCTGTGCCTGCCTGCCACCTGCCCTCCTCCGCCCTTGCTGTCCGACTGTCCCCCCCGCCCCCATAGCCTGTTCCCCGGCCCCCCATTTCCTTCTGTGCGCCCCCTTTTCCTCCTGTGCCCCTGCCTGTGCGCCCCGTGCCCTGCGTGCACCTGCGTGCCCCCTCCTGCCCTCCTGTGCCGACGTGCCCCTGTGCCCCACGGCCGTGCCATCCCCCCCTCCTGCCCCGCCCGCACTGCCCGCCCTTCCCCTGTGCCCTCCTGTGCCGCTCGCGTGCCCCCACTTTGTTACTGCTGTTCTCATATACTGTGTCCTCCCTCCTTGCCTCCTGCCCCCAGCTGTGCTGGATGGTCCTGCTTCCTACTGTGGTGCTCCCCCCGTGCCCGCCTGCCCGCCTGGCCCCCCCATGGGCGTGGCCTGGCCTGGCCTCCTCGCCTCCTTCCCCCTGTGGCCTCCTGCCCCCATGTGTCTGAGCCTGCAGTAAATTCATCTCGGTCCCTCCTGCCCCGCCCCCCGCTGTGGCCTGCCCGTGGTGTGCCTGCCCTGCCCCTGGCCCTGCCTGTCCCCCTGCCCCCCCCGTGCCCCTGGCCCGGCCTGGCTCCTCTGGTGCCCCCCTGGTGCCCCCGCCCCCACTGTGCCCCCTGTGCCCCCCAGTACCCCTGCCCCTTTTCCTCCGGTGCACGCCCCTCCTTCCTGGCCTGGCACTGTCCACCGTGCCCCGTGCCTTTCCTTGCCTCCTGTGCCCCTGTTCCTGCGTGGGGCACAGCCTTCCATCTGTCCCGCCTGCCCCCCCCCCGCCCCCCCGTGCCTGCCCTGGTGCCCCCCCGTCCGCCCCGTCCCGGCCTGCCCTGGTACCTGCCTGCCCCATGCCCTCTCCTGTGCCCCTGTGCATTCCCCTCCACCTGTTCCCCCCTGTGACGTGCCTGGCCCCCCACCCGCCCCCTGCCCCCTGTTCGTGCGCTGCCCCTGGCCGCCCCGCCCGGCCCCCGTGCCCGTGGACCCCCGCCCCTGGGCCCACTGTCCATGCCTCCTGTGCCCCGTGCCTCCCGCCTGCCCCCCCCGCCATCGCTCATTCGGCTCCTTCCTCCCCTCCTGTGCCTGCCCCCTGGTGGACTGCCGCGGCTCCATCCTGTGCCCCCTGGCCCCCACTGTGCCCCCCTTGTGCTGCTGCCTGCCGGCCCCTGTCCGCCCTGCCGCCCTCCGCGCCCCTGTCCTTCACCCCCCTGCCCTGTGCCCCCCTTGTGCTGCGCCCGGCCATGCCTGACGCCCCCATTGTTTCCTCCTGTGCCCCTGTAGCATTGGGAGCCTCCTGCGCCCCTTCCGCGCACCCCGCTGGCCCCCCTGCCATCCTTGCCCGTGCCCCCCCCGCCCCCCTTGCCTTCCTCCTGTGCCCCGCACCCTGCCCCCCTGGTGACTGGCCTTTCCATCCTCCTGTCCCTCCTGTCCTGCTGCCTGTTCCTCCCTTGCCCGTGCTGCCCCCCCCTGGCTGTTGTCTTGCGTTTTCTGTGCGTCCCTGGGCCCCTGCCTCCCCGGCCCGCCCTTGCCTTCCTGCTGCCCTGTCCGTGAATGATGCCGCTGGCCCTCCTTCCCCCTCCTTCCCTCCTGTGCCACCCTGCTGGTCGTCCCCTTCCCCTGCCTCCCGTGTGCCTGCCTGGCGCTCCCCTCCTGTGCCCCCCCTGCCGGCCCGTTTTGTGCCTGTTCCCTGCGCCCTCCTGCTTCCTCCTTTCTGCCCTGGCCCTGCGCCACTGCCCCCACCTTGTGTCCTCCTCCTGCCCCATGTCCTGTGCTGTAGTTTCTCATATCTGGGCTACACATCCATGCCCCCTCTGTGCCCCCCCGTTCCCCCCTTGTTTCTGTGCGTTTTTTATTTTTCTGGCTTTGCCTTTCCTCCGTGCCCCCCTGCCTGTGCCTTGTCCCCCCGCCGCCTGCGCCCCATTGTTTATCTGTGACTGTTAAATTCATATATCTGGTACGCACTCCATAGCCTTCCTCCTGTGCCCCCATTGTTACTGTGACTGTTTAAATCATATATCTGGTACACCTCCATAGCCTTTCCTCCTGTGCCCCCATTGTTTCTGTGACTGTTAATTCATATATCTGGTACAATTCCATAGCCTTTCCTCCTGTGCCCCCTTGTTCTGTGACTGTTAAATTCATATTCTGGTACCACTCCTAGCCTTTCCTCCTGTGCCCCCATTGTTTATTGTGACTGTTAAATCATATATCTGTACACACATTCCATACCCTTTCCTCCTGTGCCCCCATTGTTATTCTGTGACTGTTAAATTATATATCTGGTACGCACTCCATAGCCTTTCCTCCTTTGCCCCCATTGTTATCTGTGTACTGTTAAATTCATATTCTGGTACGCATTCCATAGCCCTTTCCTCCTGTGCCCCCATTGTTATCTGTGACTGTTAATTCATATATCTGTACACATTCCATAGCCTTTCCTCCTGTGCCCCATTGTTATTCTGTGACTGTTAAATTCATATATCTGGTACACACTCCATAGCCTTTCCTCCTGTGCCCCCATTGTTATCTGTGACTGTTAAATTCATATATCTGGTACGCACTCCATAGCCTTTCCTCCTGTGCCCCCATTGTTATCTGTGACTGTTTAAATTCATATATCTGGTACACATTCCATAGCCTTTCCTCCTGTGCCCCCATTGTTATTCTGTGACTGTTAAATTCATATATCTGGTACACATCCATAGCCTTTCCTCCTTGCCCCCATGTTATCTGTGACTGTTAAATTCATATATCTGGTACACATTCCATAGCCTTTTCCTCCTGTGCCCCCATTGTTATCTGTGACTGTTAAATTCATATATCTGGTACATTCCATAGCCTTTCCTCCTGTGCCCCCATTGTTATCTGTGACTGTTAAATTCATATATCTGGTACCATTCCATAGCCTTTCCTCCTGTGCCCCCATTGTTATTTGTGACTGTTAAATTCATATATCTGGTACCGCACTTCCATAGCCTTTCCTCCTGTGCCCCCATTGTTATCTGTGACTGTTAATTCATATATCTGGTACGCACTCCATAGCCTTTCCTCCTGTGCCCCCATTGTTATCTGTGACTGTTAAATTCATATATCTGGTACACATTCCATAGCCTTTCCTCCTGTGCCCCCATTGTTATTGTGACTGTTAAATTCATATATCTGGTACGCATTTCCATAGCCTTCCTCCTGTGGCCCCCATTGTTATTTGTGACTGTTAAATTCATATATCTGGTACACATTCCATAGCCTTTCCTCCTGTGCCCCCATTGTTATTTGTGACTGTTAAATTCTATATCTGGTACGCACTCCCATAGCCTTTCCTCCTGTGCCCCCATTGTTAGTGACTGTTAAATTCATATATCTGGTACGCACTCCATAGCCTTTCCTCCTGTGCCCCCATTGTTATCTGTGACTGTTAAATTCATATATCTGGTACGCACTCCATAGCCTTTCCTCCTGTGCCCCCATGTTATCTGTGACTGTTAAATTCATATATCTGGTACGCACTTCCATAGCCTTTCCTCCTGTGCCCCCATTGTTATCTGTGACTGTTAAATTCATATATCTGGTAACACTCCATAGCCTTTCCTCCTGTGCCCCCATTGTTATTTGTGACTGGTTAAATTCATATATCTGGTACACTTCCATAGCCTTTCCTCCTGTGCCCCCATTGTTATTTGTGACTGTTAAATTCATATATCTGGTACACATTCCATAGCCTTCCTCCTGTGCCCCCATTGTTTTGTGACTGTTAAATTCTATATCTGGTACGACTTCCATAGCCTTTCCTCCTGTGCCCCCCCATTGTTATCTGTGACTGTTAAATTCATATATCTGGTACACGCATCCATAGCCTTTCCTCCTGTGCCCCCATTGTTATTTGTGACTGTTAAATTCATATATCTGGTACACATTCCATAGCCTTTCCTCCTGTGCCCCCATTGTTTCTTGTGACTGTTAAATTCATATATCTGGTACGCATTCCATAGCCTTTCCTCCTGTGCCCCCTTGTTATTTTGTGACTGTTAAATCATATATCTGGTACACATTCCATAGCCTTTCCTCCTGTGCCCCCATTGTTATTGTGACTGTTAAATCCATATATCTGGTACGCATTCCATAGCCTTTCCTCCTGTGCCCTGCCCCCATTGTTATCTGTGACTGTTAAATTCATATATCTGGTACACATTCCATACCTTTCCTCCTGTGCCCCCATTGTTATTTGTGACTGTTAAATTCATATATCTGGTACCATTCCATAGCCTTTCCTCCTGTGCCCCCATTGTTATTTGTGACTGTTAAATTCATATATCTGGTACCACTTCCATAGCCTTTCCCTCCTGTGCCCCCTTGTTATCTGTGACTGTTAAATTCATATATCTGGTACGCACTCCATAGCCTTTCCTCCTGTGCCCCCATTGTTATCTGTGACTGTTAAATTCATATATCTGGTACACATTCCATAGCCTTTCCTCCTGTGCCCCATTGTTATTTGTGACTGTTAAATCATATATCTGGTACCATCCATAGCCTTTCCTCCTGTGCCCCCATTGTTATTTGTGACTGTTAAATTCATATATCTGGTACGCATTCCATAGCCTTTCCTCCTGTGCCCCCATTGTTATTTGTGACTGTTAAATTCATATATCTGGTACGCACTTCCATAGCCTTTCCTCCTGTGCCCCCATTGTTTATCTGTGACTGTTAATTCATATATCTGGTACGCACATTCCATAGCCTTTCCTCCTGTGCCCCCCATTGTTATCTGTGTTGTTAAATTCATATATCTGGTACACATTCCATAGCCTTTCCTCCTGTGCCCCCATTGTTATCTGTGACTGTTAATTCATATATCTGGTACGCACTCCATAGCCTTTCCTCCTGTGCCCCCATTGTTATTTGTGACTGTTAAATTCATATATCTGGTACGCACTCCATAGCCTTTCCTCCTGTGCCCCCATTGTTATCTGTGACTGTTTAAATTCATATATCTGGTACGCATTCCATAGCCTTTCCTCCTGTGCCCCCATTGTTATCTGTGACTGTTAAATTCATATATCTGGTACACATTCCATAGCCTTTCCTCCTGTGCCCCCCATTGTTATCTGTGACTGTTAAATTCATATATCTGGTAACCACTTCCATACCTTTCCTCCTCTGTGCCCCCATTGTTATCTGTGACTGTTAAATCATATATCTGGTACACATTCCATAGCCTTTCCTCCTGTGCCCCCATTGTTATTCTGTGACTGTTAAATTCATATATCTGGTACACACTTCCATAGCCTTTCCTCCTGTGCCCCCATTGTTATCTGTGACTGTTAATTCATATATCTGGTACGCATTCCATAGCCTTTCCTCCTGTGCCCCCATTGTTATCTGTGACTGTTAAATTCATATATCTGGTACACATTCCATAGCCTTTCCTCCTGTGCCCCCATTGTTATTTGTGACTGTTAAATTCATATATCTGGTACGCATTCCATAGCCTTTCCTCCTGTGCCCCCATTGTTATCTGTGACTGTTAATTCATATATCTGGTACGCACTCCATAGCCTTTCCTCCTGTGCCCCATTGTTATCTGTGACTGTTAAATTCATATATCTGGTACACATTCCATAGCCTTTCCTCCTGTGCCCCCATTGTTACTGTGACTGTTAAATTCATATATCTGGTACACATTCCATAGCCTTTCCTCCTGTGCCCCCATTGTTTATCTGTGACTGTTAAATTCATATATCTGGTACGCACTCCATAGCCTTTCCTCCTGTGCCCCATTGTTATCTGTGACTGTTAAATTCATATATCTGGTACGCACTCCATAGCCTTTCCTCCTGTGCCCCCATTGTTATCTGTGACTGTTAAATTCATATATCTGGTACCACATTCCATAGCCTTTCCTCCTGTGCCCCCTTGTTTCTGTGACTGTTAATTCATATATCTGGTACGCATTCCATAGCCTTTCCTCCTGTGCCCCCATTTTTTTTGTGACTGTTAAATTCATATATCTGGTACACATTCCATAGCCTTTCCTCCTGTGCCCCCATTGTTATCTGTGACTGTTAAATTCATATATCTGGTACCACTCCATAGCCTTTCCTCCTGTGCCCCCCATTGTTATCTGTGGACTGTTAAATTCATATATCTGGTACCACTTCATAGCCTTTCCTCCTGTGCCCCCATTGTTTATCTGTGACTGTTAAATTCATATATCTGGTACGCACTCCATAGCCTTTCCTCTCCTGTGCCCCCATTGTTATCTTGTGACTGTTAAATTCATATATCTGGTACACTTCCATAGCCTTTCCTCCTGTGCCCCCATTGTTATCTGTGACTGTTAAATTCATATATCTGGTACACATCCATAGCCTTTCCTCCTGTGCCCCATTGTTATTTGTGACTGTTAAACCATATATCTGGTACACATTCCATAGCCTTCCTCCTGTGCCCCATTGTTTATTTGTGACTGTTAAATTCATATATCTGGTACCACTTCCATAGCCTTTCCTCCTGTGCCCCCATTGTTATTTGTGACTGTTAAATCCATATATCTGGTACACATTCCATAGCCTTTCCTCCTGTGCCCCCCATTGTTATCTGTGACTGTTAAATTCATATATCTGGTACACATTCCATAGCCTTTCCTCCTGTGCCCCCTTGTTTATTTGTGACTGTTAATTATAATCTGGTACATTCCATAGCCTTTCCTCTGTGCCCCCCATTGTTTTTGTGACTGTTAAATCCATATATCTGGTACCATTCCATAGCCTTTCCTCCTGTGCCCCCATTGTTATCTGTGACTGTTAATCATATATCTGGTACATTCCATAGCCTTTCCTCCTGTGCCCCCATTGTTATTGTGACTGTTAAAAATTCATATATCTGGTACGCATTCCATAGCCTTTCCTCCTGTGCCCCCATTGTTATCTGTGACTGTTAAATTCATATATCTGGTACCATTCCATAGCCTTTCCTCCTGTGCCCCCATTGTTATTTGTGACTGTTAAATTCATATATCTGGTACCATTCCATAGCCTTTCCTCCTGTGCCCCCATTGTTATTTGTGACTGTTAAATTCATATATCTGGTACACATTCCATAGCCTTTCCTCCTGTGCCCCCATTGTTATTGTGGACTGTTAAATTCATATATCTGGTACCACTCCCATAGCCTTTCCTCCTGTGCCCCCATTGTTATCTGTGACTGTTAAATTCATATATCTGGTACACATTCCATAGCCTTTCCTCTCCGTGCCCCCATTGTTTTTGTGACTGTTATTCATATATCTGGTACGCATTCCATAGCCTTTCCTCCTGTGCCCCATTGTTATTTGTGACTGTTAAATTCATATATCTGGTACACATTCCATAGCCTTTCCTCCTGTGCCCCCATTGTTATTTGTGACTGTTAAATTCATATATCTGGTACGCATTCCATAGCCTTTCCTCCTGTGCCCCCATGTTATCTGTGACTGTTAAATTCATATATCTGGTACGCATCCATAGCTTTTCCTCCTGTGCCCCCATTGTTATCTGTGTCTGTTAAATTCATATATCTGGTACACATTCCATAGCCTTTCCTCCTGTGCCCCCATTGTTATCTGTGACTGTTAAATTCATATATCTGGTACGCACTCCATAGCCTTTCCTCCTGTGCCCCCATTGTTATATCGTGACTGTTAAATTCATATATCTGGTACGCACTTCCATAGCCTTTCCTCCTGTGCCCCCATTGTTATCTGTGACTGTTAAATTCATATATCTGGTACGCATTCCATAGCCTTTCCTCCTGTGCCCCCATTGTTATCTGTGACTGTTAATTCATATATCTGGTACACATTCCATAGCCTTTCCTCCTGTGCCCCCATTGTTATCTGTGACTGTTAAATTCATATATCTGGTACGCACTCCATAGCCTTTCCTCCTGTGCCCCCATTGTTATCTGTGACTGTTATTCATATTCTGGTACCATTCCATAGCCTTTCCTCCTGTGCCCCCATTGTTATTTGTGACTGTTAATTCATATATCTGGTACACATCCATAGCCTTTCCTCCTGTGCCCCCATTGTTATCTGTGACTGTTAATTCATATATCTGGTACGCATCCATAGCCTTCCCTCCTGTGCCCCCATTGTTATTGTGACTGTTAAATTCATATATCTGGTACGCACTCCATAGCCTTTCCTCCTGTGCCCCCATTGTTATCTGTGACTGTTAAATTCATATATCTGGTACGCATCCATAGCCTTTCCTCCTGTGCCCCCATTGTTATTTGTGACTGTTAAATTCATATATCTGGTACGCACTCCATAGCCTTTCCTCCTGTGCCCCCATTGTTATTTGTGACTTTAATTCATATATCGGTACACATTCCATAGCCTTTCCTCCTGTGCCCCCATTGTTATCTGTGACTGTTAAATTCATATATCTGGTACACATTCCATGCCTTTCCTCCTGTGCCCCCATTGTTATCTGTGACTGTTAAATTCATATATCTGGTACACTTCCATAGCCTTTCCTCCTGTGCCCCCATTTGTATCTGTGACTGTTAAATTCATATATCTGGTACGCATTCCATAGCCTTTCCTCCTGTGCCCCCATTGTTATCTGTGACTTTTAAATTCATATATCTTGGTACCCATTCCATAGCCTTTCCTCCTGTGCCCCATTGTTATTCTGTGACTGTTAAATTCATATATCTGGTACGCATTCCATAGCCTTTCCTCCTGTGCCCCCATTGTTATCTGTGAGACTGTTAAATTCATATACTGGTACCACTCCATAGCCTTTCCTCCTGTGCCCCTTGTTATCTGTGATTGTTAAATTCATATATCTGGTCGCACATTCCATAGCCTTTCCTCCTGTGCCCCCATTGTATCTTGTGACTGTTAAATTCATAATCTGGTACCATTCCATAGCCTTTCCTCCTGTGCCCCCATTGTTATTTGTGACTGTTAAAATTCATATATCTGGTACGCACTCCATACTTTCCTCCTGTGCCCCCATTGTTATTGTGACTGTTAAATTCATATATCTGGTACACCTCCATAGCCTTTCCTCTTCCTCTGTGCCCCCATTGTTATCTGTGACTGTTAATTCATATATCTGGTACGCATTCCATAGCCTTTCCTCCTGTGCCCCACTGTTATCTGTGATGTTTAAATTCATATATCGGTACGCCATTCCATAGCCTTTCCTCCTGTGCCCCCATTGTTATTTGTGACTGTTAAATTCATATATCTGGTACGCACTTCCATAGCCTTTCCCTCTGTGCCCCCATTGTTATCTGTGACTGTTAAATTCATATATCGGTACCACTTCCATAGCCTTTCCTCCTGTGCCCCCATTGTTATCTGTGACTGTTAAATTCATATTCTGGTACACATTCCATAGCCTTTCCTCCTTTGCCCCCATGTTTATCTGTGACTGTTAATTCATATATCTGGTAACATTCCATAGCCTTTCCTCCTGTGCCCCCATGTTTATCTGTGACTGTTAAATTCATATATCTGGTACGCATTCCATAGCCTTTCCTCCTGTGCCCCCATTGTTATTCTGTGACTGTTAAATTCATATATCTGGTACGCATCCATAGCCTTTCCTCCTGTGCCCCCATTGTTATTTGTGACTGTTAAATTCATATATCTGGTACCATTCCATAGCCTTTCCTCCTGTGCCCCCATTGTTTCTGTGACTGTTAAATCATATATCTGGTACCACTCCATAGCCTTTCCTCCTGTGCCCCCATGTTATCTGTGATGTTAAATTCATATATCTGGTACACATTCATAGCCTTTCCTCCTGTGCCCCCATTGTTATCTGTGACTGTTAAATTCATATATCTGGTACCATCCATAGCCTTTCCTCCTGTGCCCCCATTGTTATTTGTGACTGTTAAATTCATATATCTGGTACGCACTCCTAGCCTTCCTCCTTTGCCCCCATTGTTATCTGTGACTGTTAAATTCATATATCTGGTACAATTCCATAGCCTTTCCTCCTGTGCCCCATTGTTATCTGTGACTGTTAAATTCATATATTGGTACGCATTCCATAGCCTTCCTCCTGTGCCCCCATTGTTATCTGTGACTGTTAAATTCATATATCTGGTACACATTCCATAGCCTTTCCTCCTGTGCCCCATTGTTATTTGTGACTGTTAAATTCATATATCTGGTACGCACTCCATAGCCTTTCCTCCTGTGCCCCCTTGTTATTGTGACTGTTAAATTCATATATCTGGTACACATCCATAGCCTTTCCTCCTGTGCCCCCATTGTTACTGTGACTGTTTAAATTCATATATCTGGTACACATTCCATAGCCTTTCCTCCTGTGCCCCCATTGTTATCTGTGACTGTTAAATTCATATATCTGGTACACATTCCATAGCCTTTCCTCCTGTGCCCCCATTGTTATCTGTGACTGTTAAATTCATATATCTGGTACCATTCCATAGCCTTTCCTCCTGTGCCCCCATTGTTATCTGTGACTGTTAAATTCATATATCTGGTACGCATTCCATAGCCTTTCCTCCTGTGCCCCCATTGTTATTTGTGACTGTTAAATTCATATATCTGGTACACATTCCATAGCCTTTCTCCTGTGCCCCCATTGTTATCTGTGACTGTTAAATTCATATATCTGGTACGACTCCATAGCCTTTCTCCTTGCCCCCATTGTTTTGTGACTGTTATTCATATATCTGGTACACATTCCATAGCCTTTCCTCCTGTGCCCCCATTGTTATCTGTGACTGTTAAATTCATATATCTGGTACGCATTCCATAGCCTTTCCTCCTGTGCCCCACTGTTATCTGTGACTGTTAAATTCATATATCTGGTACGCACTCCATAGCCTTTCCTCCTGTGCCCCCATTGTTATCTGTGACTGTTAAATTCATATATCTGGTACACATTCCATAGCCTTTCCTCCTGTGCCCCCTGTTATCTGTGACTGTTAAATTCATATATCTGGTACGCATTCCATAGCCTTTCCTCCTGTGCCCCCTGTTATCTGTGACTGTTAAATTCATATATCTGGTACACATTCCATAGCCTTTCCTCCTGTGCCCCCATTGTTATCTGTGACTGTTAAATTCATATATCTGGTACACATTCCATAGCCTTTCCTCCTGTGCCCCCATTGTTATCTGTGACTGTTAAATTCATATATCTGGTAACCTTCCATGCCTTTCCTCGGTGCCCCCATTGTTATCTGTGACTGTTAAATTCATATATCTGGTAACCATTCCATAGCCTTCCTCCTGTGCCCCATTGTTATCTGTGACTGTTAAATTCATATATCTGGTACACATTCCATAGCCTTATCTCCTGTGCCCCCATTGTTATCTGTGACTGTTAAATTCATATATCTGGTACACATCCATAGCCTTTCCTCCTGTGCCCCCTTGTTATCTGGACTGTTAATTCATATATCTGGTACACATCCATAGCCTTTCCTCCTGTGCCCCCATTGTTATCTGTGACTGTTAAATTCATATATCTGGTACACATTCCATAGCCTTTCCCCCTGTGCCCCCATTGTTATTGTGACTGTTAAATTCATATATCTGGTACGCATTCCATAGCCTTTCCTCCTGTGCCCCCATTGTTATCTGTGACTGTTAAATTCATATATCTGGTACACATTCCATAGCCTTTCCTCCTGTGCCCCCATTGTTATCTGTGACTGTTAAATCATATATCTGGTACACATTCCATAGCCTTTCCTCCTGTGCCCCCATTGTTATCTGTGACTGTTAAATTCATATATCTGGTACACATTCTAGCCTTTCCTCTGTGCCCCCATTGTTATCTGTGACTGTAAATTCAATATCTGGTACGCATTCCATAGCCTTTCCTCCTGTGCCCCCATTGTTATCTGTGACTGTTAAATCATATATCTGGTACACTTCCATAGCCTTTCCTCCTGTGCCCCCATTGTTATCTGTGACTGTTAAATTCATATATCTGGTACACATTCCATAGCCTTCCTCCTGTGCCCCCATTGTTATCTGTGACTGTTAAATTCATATATCTGGTACGCATTCCATAGCCTTTCCTCCTGTGCCCCCTTGTTATTTGGACTGTTAAATTCATATATCTGGTACACATTCCTAGCCTTTCCTCCTGTGCCCCCATTGTTATCTGTGACTGTTAAATCATATATCTGGTACACATTCCATAGCCTTTCCTCGTGCCCCCTGTTATCTGTGACTGTTAATTCATATATCGGTACACATTCCATAGCCTTTCCTCCTGTGCCCCATTGTTATCTGTGACTGTTAAATTCATATATCTGGTACGCACTCCATAGCCTTTCCTCCTGTGCCCCCATTGTTATCTGTGACTGTTAAATTCATATATCTGGTACGCATTCCATAGCCTTTCCTCCTGTATATCTGGTACACATTCCATAGCCTTTCCTCCTGTGCCCCCATTGTTATCTGTGACTGTTAAATTCATATATCTGGTACGCATTCCATAGCCTTTCCTCCTGTGCCCCCATTGTTATCTGTGACTGTTAATTCATATATCTGGTACACATTCCATAGCCTTCCTCTGTGCCCCCATTGTTATCTGTGACTGTTAATTCATAATCTGGTACACATTCCATAGCCTTTCCTCCTGTGCCCCCATTGTTATTGTGACTGTTAAATTCATATATCTGGTACACATTCCATAGCCTTTCCTCCTGTGCCCCCATTGTTATCTGTGACTGTTAAATTCATATATCTGGTACACATTCCATAGCCTTTCCTCCTTGCCCCCATTGTTATTGTTGACTGTTAAATTCATATATCTGGTACATTCCATAGCCTTCCTCCTGTGCCCCCATTGTTATCTGTGACTGTTAAATTCATATATCTGGTACACATTCCATAGCCTTTCCTCCTGTGCCCCCATTGTTATCTGTGACTGTTAAATTCATATATCTGGTACACATCCATAGCCTTTCCTCGTGCCCCCATTGTTATCTGTGACTGTTAAATTCATATATCTGGTACGCATTCCATAGCCTTTCCTCTGTGCCCCCTTGTTATTGTGACTGTTAAATTCATATATCTGGTACACATTCCATAGCCTTTCCTCCTGTGCCCCCATTGTTATTTGTGACTGTTAAATTCATATATCTGGTACACATTCCATAGCCTTTCCTCCTGTGCCCCCATTGTTATCTGTGACTGTTAAATTCATTATCGGTACACATTCCATAGCCTTTCCTCCTGTGCCCCCATTGTTATTGTGACTGTTAAATTCATATATCTGGTACACATTCCATAGCCTTTCCTCTGTGCCCCCATTTATTGTGACTGTTAAATTCATATATCTGGTACCATCCATAGCCTTTCCTCCTGTGCCCCCATTGTTATTTGTGACTGTTTAATTCATATATCTGGTACACATTCCATAGCCTTTCCTCCTGTGCCCCCATTGTTATCTGTGACTGTTAAATTCATATATCTGGTACACATTCCATAGCCTTTCCTCCTGTGCCCCCATTGTTATTTGTGACTGTTAAATTCATATATCTGGTACAGCATTCCATAGCCTTTCCTCCTGTGCCCCCATTGTTATTTGTGACTGTTAAATTCATATATCTGGTACACATCCATAGCCTTTCCTCCTGTCCCCATTGTTTATCTGTGACTGTTAAATTCATATATCTGGTACGCATTCCATAGCCTTTCCTCCTGTGCCCCATTTTATCTGTGACTGTTAAATTCATATATCTGGTACATCTCCATAGCCTTTCCTCCTGTGCCCCCATTGTTATTTGTGACTGTTAAATTCATATATCTGGTACGCATCTCCATAGCCTTTCCTCCTGTGCCCCCATTGTTATCTGGACTGTTAAATTCATATATCTGGTACACATTCCATAGCCTTTCCTCCTGTGCCCCCATTGTTATCTGTGACTGTTAAATTCATATATCTGGTACACATTCCATAGCCTTTCCCTCTGTGCCCCCATTGTTTATCTGTGACTGTTAATTCATATATCTGGTACCATTCCATAGCCTTTCCTCCTGTGCCCCCATTGTTATTGTGACTGTTAAATTCATATATCTGGTACGCATTCCATAGCCTTTCCTCCTGTGCCCCATTGTTATTTGTGACTGTTAAATTCATATATCTGGTACGCATTCCATAGCCTTTCCCTGTGCCCCCATTGTTATTGTGACTGTAAATTCATATATCTGGTACGCATCCATAGCCTTTCCTCCTGTGCCCCCATTGTTTTGTGACTGTTAAATTCATATATCTGGTACGCATCCATAGCCTTTCCTCCTGTGCCCCCATTGTTATTGTGACGTTAAATCATATATTGGTACACATTCCATACCTTTCCTCCTGTGCCCCCATTGTTATCTGTGACTGTTAAATTCATATATCTGGTACCATTCCATAGCCTTTCCTCCTGTGCCCCATTGTTATCTGTGACTGTTAAATTCATATATCTGGTACGCACTCCATAGCCTTTCCTCCTGTGCCCCCATTGTATCTGTGACTGTTAAATTCATATATCTGGTACACATTCCATAGCCTTTCCTCCTGTGCCCCCATTGTTATCTGTGACTGTTAAATTCATATATCTGGTACGCATTCCATAGCCTTTCCTCCTGTGCCCCCATTGTTATTGTGACTGTTAAATTCATATATCTGGTACGCACTCCATAGCCTTTCCTCCTGTGCCCCCATTGTATCTGTGACTGTTAAATTCATATATCTGGTACCATTCCATAGCCTTTCCTCCTGTGCCCCC
Organism: Hymenochirus boettgeri; assembly: GCA_019447015.1. Lineage (NCBI taxonomy): Eukaryota > Metazoa > Chordata > Amphibia > Anura > Pipidae > Hymenochirus > Hymenochirus boettgeri. Next base: position 80,652 of record JAACNH010000828.1, on the reverse strand, counting down.
ATTGTTATGTGACTGTTAAATTACATATATCTTTTAGCATTCCATAGCCTTTCCTCCTGTGCCCCATTGTTATTTGACTGTTAAATTCATATATCTGGTACACATTCCATAGCCTTCCTCCTGTGCCCCCATTGTTATCTGTGACTGTTAAATTCATATATCTGGTACACATTCCATAGCCTTTCCTCCTGTGCCCCATTGTTATTGTGACTGTTAAATTCATATATCTGGTACCATTCCATAGCCTTTCCTCCTGTGCCCCCATTGTTATCTGTGACTGTTAAATTCATATATCTGGTACACATCTAGCCTTTCCTCCTGTGCCCCCATTGTTATCTGTGACTGTTAAATTCATATATCTGGTACACTTCCATAGCCTTTCTCCTGTGCCCCCATTGTTATTGTGACGTTAAATCATATATCTGGTACACATTCCATAGCCTTTCCTCCTGTGCCCCCATTGTTATCTGTGACTGTTAAATTCATATATCTGGTACCACTCCATAGCCTTTCCTCCTGTGCCCCATGTTATCTGTGACTGTTAAATTCATATATCTGGTACACATTCCATAGCCTTTCCTCCTGTGCCCCATTGTTATCTGTGACTGTTAAATTCTATATCTGGTACGCACTTCCATAGCCTTTCCTCCTGTGCCCCCATTGTATTTGTGACTGTTAAATTCATATATCTGGTACACATTCCATAGCCTTTCCTCCTGTGCCCCCATTGTTATTGTGACTGTTAATTCATATCTGGTACGACATCCATAGCCTTTCCTCCGTGCCCCCATTGTTATTGGTGACTGTTAATCATATATCTGGTACACATCCATAGCCTTTCCTCTGTCCCCCATTGTTATCTGTGACTGTTAAATTCATATATCTGGTACGCATTCCTATAGCCTTTCCTCCTGTGCCCCCATTGTTATCTGTGACTGTTAATTCATATTCTGGTACACATTCCATAGCCTTTCCTCCTGTGCCCCCATTGTTATCTGTGACTGTTAAATTCATATATCTGGTACACATTCCATAGCCTTTCCTCCTGTGCCCCCATTGTTATCTGTGACTGTTAAATTCATATATCTGGTACACATTCCATAGCCTTTCCTCCTGTGCCCCCATGTTATCTGTGACTGTTAAATTCATATACTGGTACACGATTCCATAGCCTTTCCTCCTGTGCCCCCATTGTTATCTGTGACTGTTTAAATCATATATCTGGTACGCATTCCATAGCCTTTCCTCCTGTGCCCCCCATGTTATCTGTGACTGTTAAATTCATATCTGGTACACATTCCATGCCTTTCCTCTCGTGCCCCATGTTTATTTGTGACTGTTAATTCATATATCTGGTACAAACATTCCATAGCCTTTCCTCCTGTGCCCCATTGTTATCGTGACTGTTAAATTCATATATCTGGTACGCACTCCATAGCCTTTCCTCTCTGTGCCCCCATTGTTATCTGTGACTGTTAAATCATATATCTGGTACACTTCCATAGCCTTTCCTCCTGTGCCCCCATTGTTATCTGTGCCTGTTAAATTCATATATCTGGTACACAATTCCATAGTCCCCCCCTTATCCTCCCAAGTGCTATATTTTTATTAAGTGGGGTAAAAGTAGTTTTGTTTATTTCCTGACAAACTCCATATTGCCCTGACTCCAGAGTCGGTATTTTCCCTGTTTCAGCCCTTGTATCACAGCTGGAGATCACTTTGTTGTCCAAATTGAACTCTTCTAATTAGTTAATGACCTAATCTGTGCCTGGCTTTCTCTCTATAAGTTCAGACAATCTAAAGGGGGAGCTGTGCAGGTCAATTTGCTGTGCAGGACAGAATCATCCCAAGTCTAGATGTCCGGTCCTGTCCCGTCTTTCTCCATCTCTGTTGACAATACCCTCATTTCCCCAAACCAATCTGCACACTGCCTATGGGTAATTATTGACTCCCCTCTCTCCTTCCCTAACCACATTAACTATGTTGTGAAAACCTGCCGCTTCTTCCTTCGCAATATAGCCAAATCCGCAGGTTCCTTTCTCTCCCGACTACCGCTATGCTTATGCATGCTCTCATCCTCTCGCACCTGGACTATTGCAACCTACTACTTTCTGGTCTTCCTGCTTCCCAGCTCTCTCCCTTTCAGTCTATACTTAACTCTGCCACACGTATTGTTTCGCTCTCTAATAAACCGGATCCCAAATCTCCTCTGTACTGGACAACAACCTGGCTCCCCATTAAACAGCGCATTGTATATAAAATCCTTCTCCTAACATTTAAATCCCTTGGCTCTGCTGCTCCTCCTTATATTTCCTCTCTAGTCTCCCCATATGTTCCTGCCCGTACCCTCCACTCATCGCAGAACCAGCTCCTGTACAAACACCCCACTCGGACTGCTTCCTCTTACCTTAAACCTTTCTCTCTCATAGCTCCAATCCTCTGGAATTCTATTCCC